>CALNHX010005368.1:0-108292 GCA_940337035.1 Agriotes lineatus | reverse complement strand
GCCAAATTAAAACAACTGCGAAAATCAAATGGTAATAAAAAGTTCTTTATTTGGGGGGATCGGTATAATCAGGTCATTATATTATTTTTGGTAAAGGTACGAGTACATATTTGTTTTAACGAGGATCCATATAATTTCGGTACTGCTGGCGACACGACTTTCTCGCTCATATGTCCAAATGTCCTGCTGGAAGATTCTATCGGCAGCAGGACAAGCGGCGCTGCCGGACGTTGTATCGAAAAATTAATATTTTTGTAGCGTTTCTTGCGTGAACCGATTGATTATAATGTCTAATAACAGTATGTATTTTTATTCTAGAACAACAAAACACGACATCAAATACGGATCGTACCTCTTTGGAACCATATAATCTTGTTGAATCTCCGTCAGAATCTTCTATTGATGATGATGATGATGATGATGATGATGATGATGATGATGTTAATGGCGATGATGATGATGATGATGTTAATGGCGATGATGATAATGCGTCTAATAAATCCACACATACTTCTTCAGATTCGGTAGCTTCAGAATACATTTCAGAATCGACTTCGGTAGTTATAGAAGCTAGCGCTTCTTCGGGTTCAGAAACGGAAGAATGCGTTCCGAAAGCCGGTAATAATTTGTCTAATCCTAAAAATGCGCCTCTCGAACAAATCAATCAACAAACAACAGATATAGATGACAAAATCGTAAAATTTGACGAGATCAAGGAAAAAACTTCGTTGTCGGAAGATATCGAACGTTATACTAACTGGAGACCGTGGACAAAAAAAAATGCGTGTCCTTATTGTTATCAGGAAGTAACGCATTTTTCGCGTCACCTTCAACGAAATCACAAAGAAGAAAGAGCAGTCAAGGAGTTTTTAGCATTACCCAATGGAGATGCTAAAAGAAAAGAGATTTTAAATTTGATACGTAGGCAAGGGAATTTCCTGTATGAAAATTATTCCAATGTTATAAAACCGGTAAGAAGATCGAGAAATGTTGTCGATCGGAAAAGCGACACCCCTTTACAGGATAACGAGAGATATGTAACTTGTCCCGATTGTTTTGGCTTTTTCAAGAGAAACTATTTAAGACGTCATCGGAAAAAATGTAACACAAAAGAGAAATCCGGGAGTAGAAATAATCACTTGTCCGAAGCGCAACTATTTAGAATTTGTAAGGGATCGTTTAGTAGTTTTTATAATTCGTTAAGATTGAAAAAAGAAGTTTTTACAATTATGAGAGCAGATAATATTTCCGAAACTGCCATGAAAGATGTTCTTATATGCAGTTATGCAGAAAGTTTGTTAAAAAAACACAAAAGAACACAGATCAGAACGACAATCTCGAATAAAATGAGGGAGCTAGGTAGACTGTTGATTAATTTAAAGGAAATAACAAGAATTGAGAGTTTATTTGATGCTCTGACGCCGGAATCGTTTGAGGATATTGTTACTGCAACCAAGACAATAAGCGGATATAATGTACATAAAAAGACGTACAAAGCTGCCAGCTTAGCGCTGCACATGGGTACAACTTTAAAACAGGTATGCGATATCGCCACCAACATGATTATTAAAAACAATCGTTTTTTACCTCGTGACAATAAAGAGGTCTCACTTAAAAATATAAAACGTTTAAAACATTTACTTGTAAATAATTGGAACTCGGAAATATCTAGCTTGGCCTTAAAAGATCTCAACGAAAAACGTTGGGAAAAACCAAAATTGTTTCCACTTACAAAAAGCGTTATAAAATTTCAACAGTATCTGATGGCTAACGCAAAAGAAGCGCACAATAAAATTTTACAACGCGAAGAATTGAATCAAGAATATAGGCGACTGACTGAAATAGTTTTATGTTTAACGCTCCTGCTCAATCGCAAGCGAATCGGAGAAGTTCAATATTTGAAAGTCAAGACATACAATAACGAATCGTCATTCAATACTCAGCAAGAATTGTTAGACACACTTTCGGAAAGCGAGAAAATTCTCACGCAAAACTTTAAACGGGTCGTTACCGGAGGAAAAGGAAATAGACCGGTAGCTATATTATTTCCAAAAGAGATTCAAAATTTTATCGAATTAATGCTAACCGTGAGAGATATGTGCGTTCCTAAAACAAATGAATATCTTTTTGCTAATCCTAAAACAAGCAATAGATGGCTTAGCGGATACAATGTTCTCCAGAAATTAGCAAAAGAATCGGGCGTAGAAGATACTCGACTATTTACGTCAACCAGATTAAGAAAGCAAATCGCTACCGTTTTGCAAGTTATTAACATCACCGACAACGAAATCGAACAATTCGCCGCGTTTATGGGACACACGAAAAAAACACACGAAACATATTACCGCCTACCGCAAGATATATACCAGACTGCAAAAGTATCGAAGCTTCTGCTGGCGATTAATAAAGGCAAAATTACAGAATATAAAGGAAAATCTCTAAATGAAATAGAACTATCCGATAATGCAGAAACGAGCGATTCCGACAACAATCAGGATTTCTCGGATACAGAGCAGGACGAATATCGAAAGCGACAAAAATGTCGATCTTCTAAAGAAATAGGTAAGAAATACCGAAAGATAATTTATAACGGTACACGTTCAAATATTCAAAAAAGACAAAAAAAAAATCGAATCTTATGTTTTAGGTGAACCGTCTATAAAAATAAACAATAAAGAGGTAGCAGGCGGCGGCGGCGGCGGCGGCGGCGGCGGCGGCGGCGGCGACGTACAGAAACCGGCAATTCATCGAGAACGTAAACCGTCAATTTCTAAAAAAGGTAAAGATGGTGCATGTATAGTTAACAGATCGCTCTTTATATTACGTATGGCGACAGTGCAATCTTCAAGATGTCTTAGCTATACGGAGAGTTTTCTGTCTGTATATGATATTGAAGCTGAATAATTTCTCGTGTACAAGAAAGTAGTAACAAAATGAATCGTATTTCGTAGAAAAGACATGTACTAGAACAAAAGCGAAACTCAGACGGATAGATAAATCGCAGGATCATGATGTCGTTTCGGACGATAGAGAGCGTTCCATTTTAAAAAAAGGTAAGAAATAGACTTACAGCGATTTAAACGTTAATAAAATAAAATACACTAAATTCTCTCTCTCTCTCTCTCTCTCTCTCTCTCTCTCTCTCTGTCTCTTTTAGACGAAACGTCTACCAAAGTAAAGAAGAGAAAAATTCAACGAACAAGATGGAGGGATAAGCAGAAGAAGGTCTTAAAACGTTATTTTTGCGATCACATAAAAGAAAAAAAAGTGCCGAGAAAAGCCGAGGTGGAAAAACTAATTGCAATGAATAAAAAATTATTTTCAGATAGAAATTGGATAACAATGAAAGCGTTTGTTTATAATTGTTTCAAGTAATCAGTATGATGAAGCAAAACGTCTTTTTTTTTAGTTTCATAACCGTGAATTGTAATAGTTATAGTAATCTAATAGAGATTCCAGAGATGCCCTCAAACATAAAATTGTCAACCCAACTGAATTTTTATGTAACCAGTTTTCACTTCTTAAAATTGATCGTATTTTAAATTGCCACAATTTAAAGGACAAAATAATTAAAAGGTTTGTTCGGTTTAGATTGAAAATTGTATGTAAGAAAAAGAAAACAGTTTCAAAACCACACGGAAGTAAAAGTGTTGCAATGCGTATGTTAATAAAGTAATTGTTTCTAACACGTGTGTGTGTGTGTGTGTGTGTGTGTGTGTGTTTATTTTTCTGTCTTTTTAGTAATAAGTCTACTTTTATGGCGTATTTCACTATTTTGTTTGTCAAATACCAATCATTTTGATAAATAAAAAACCTAAAACAGACAGTAAGCCAATTATTTCGCGCTTTTATTGTGATATAAAATCATCGCCTTGTCCAGACTCTTATTCAAGGGTCTATAGTAGTCGTACTAGAGTACCTATATAAGATAAGAGTAAGGCAAACGATGACATTTGGGGATCCAAAAAAAAAAATGAATTTTGTCGGAAATTTCATAGTTAACTACGTTACTTCGTTAATGTGTAGTTACACATTTATTGATTATAGTTCTCTTTTTATGAAATGTATTGATACAACATAAGCAAAATTTATACAATTTAAGTCATATACAATAATCTATTAGGCATTTTATATTGTTTATTCAAATTTAAACTAAAGTTACGACTTTTGTTGGAACACTTACATTAATATTATAATATGCCACTTAATACGTTAAAGAGATGACATGATAAAAACATGAAATATAAATGAGTAATTAACGAAACTGCGTGTGTTATGTACGTATTAGAAAATGCAAATAATAGAGAATAGAGAAAAACGTGTGGAGCATCTGCTAAAAAATATATTTTTTGTTCTTCTTTGAATGGATTGTGAATGAAATTGACTATTTTGCAACATTGTCCAGCAATAATTCTTAAATTTCTCCACATGCCTTAATTGCAAGCGCCTATGTCTTATGTTACCGAAACGATATTTAAAGCTACGTTTGTAGCATGTTCCACGATTTTAATTATAATGTCCGCGACTATTGAGCTGTTAGTATACTTTCTGACGTAAAGTAGTAAGCCAACGTTTGCTTCCAACTAGTTGTGATACCACCTACAAATAATAGAAGGGTGAATATTAAAAACCTAAGATTGTTCTAATATTTTATTAGCCTAACACGAAAACTAAAGCTTTAGAAGCTAAACGATTGTCCTGATTTGGTAATGTTACACATCCCGTAAAAGAATTCGTGGCCACACAAAAGTCCATACCTACTCTTTCTTATTTCCATTTCATCTAAAGTACTAAGCATAGTTTGGAATTGAGGCCAAAATTTTATTCCATTTTCGCTAACCTCCCACTGATCATTGCCGAAATGCTTTTCACAAATTCTTAGTCTTTTGTAACTACAATTTTCCTCGCTGATCTTGTTTAGTCAATTTCTGTTCCTCAAACCATCCTTTGGAATGCTATCTAAGAAGACACCATTTTCAGAACGGTTCTTGCAACTGCGGACAGAGCAACCAGTCATGTTAGAACGAAATTACTGAAAATCGGTCAAGGGAAAAAGAAAATTAGAAAATTACATGATTAACAAAATTATGTGCGAAAAAACACCTCAAATTTCGCCACTTATTTTACAAATTGATTACGAACTGCGTGTTTTTGCTAACTTTGACAAGTTTATTGTCAGTTGAATGTGACCAATTACAAACAATAAAAAACCTGTCGACTACTTCTAAATCGCATCTAGATCTATTGTACACTTGTGTGCAATAAAATTAAGCACACACACAGCTTCGTTAAATTTATTAATAGCGGTTTTTTTACGAAAGGTCTTAGTTTTGGTCTTTTAATAAGGGTGTTATTTTCAAGTTATGATGTTTTATCATTTATTGAAACTGCTGCCAGGCATTTCAAATAGACCAGAATTATACAAAAACGAGAATATTGTGGAAAATAGTCATAAGACGTGTGCTTAATTTTATTGCACAGAAGTGTACATGCATAGGGATCCAATCAATCAAAAAAAAATATTGTTCCTGCATTTGCCGTACTCCGATCTACTTATTATATAGGTACTCTAGGTCGTACGCACACTGCGCGCCATCTAGATAAATGCTCCAGAACTTTTTGCAGCATGTAGAATGTATTAACGGTAGGAAACGAAGCCCAGTCGAAAATTTGCCTACAGGCTACCGATGACGTAAAATGCCGTTCCCAAATAAAAATTGCATAGATACGCTGTTGATCCCGAGTATGGGATCAATAAGGTCGATTCGGGCTTATTAAGCATCTGTTCGTATATTGGTTGGGCTCTATTATATCCGTTTATATGTCTATATATATATATATATATATATATATATATTAAATTAGCAACTTGAATAAACAAGGATGAGACGGCTTACCAGAAAATTCTGCCAAAAACTCACACAAAAATTTTAACACCTTCCTGACATTTTTGTAAACTCGGAAATGACGCCAAACTGTATCGCCATCTAGCGACAATTAATGCCCTCGGGGCAAAGAATTGCAGTTTACATAGAAACCTGTATTTAAGTAGAACACTGTAGCTCGCCGGGACTTTAAATTCGACAAAAATAGGTGCTAGTAGAATCAGTTGCCTAATCGCTGGGCATTTTCTGCCCGTGAAACTTGTTAAATTACGGCATGACAATAAATTCTTCTCAATGTAACTAATTTTGGAATTAGCTCGAGCAAGTTTTAAAACGTTTTCAATTTTCTGAAATGTGCAGCATACATTCTGTAGAACGTATATTTAGTCAATAATTTGCTTAGTGAATTTTTAATAGATATATAAATAAAACGGTCTTTTTTTATTTGAACACTAAACGTTTAAAAAATGTCGGTCTAATTATTTCAGTTCACAACCATGTAGCATTGATTTAATTTGTATTTCTATAACTACATTGTGCGGTTTGTGTAATTTGTGAAATAGTTGCTTGATTTGCTAATTTGATATGATTTGACTCGTTTGTCGCTGTAAAAAATCCTGTCGCAGCATGTTTTTTGAAATTCATCACTCCGAGCCGGGGTTTCGGGAAAGATTCTACCTACTTGCAGTCTAAACAGCCTCCCCATTGGCTACTCCTGATGTAGTATTTTCGTGAATGTATAAAACAGCGGTCTACCTCATACTGCACCGATTTGTTTCAACTTTCCGCCGTGACAACAGTGCTCCGTTCACTAGTGCATCAATTAGCCATAACAAGTGCCGGCTGTTTTCAACTCGTGATGGAATATTCAGGTCTATCCGTTAAGGAAATTCTGGAACGGGTAAAGAGAGACCCCAAATTCCTCTTGGTGGCGCATAACTTAATCTGGGACCGTATTGCACAAGGCGACAATGTTATACTTCCTGAACATCGGAAGGCTTTCACTGATTTAATTCAGAGTGTGGAAAATATAGTAGGTGAAGAATTAAACCTGCTCACCTGTATTTTCAAAAAAGTTTAAATTTATATTCTCCAGTGCTAAATTAGCCGAAAACGTGCCATTATGAAGTAGCATTTTTAGAAAAACGTTATTTTAATTTTTATCTCTGTTTTACAGTGGAGGGGATAGTTGCCGACATTCAGCCAGTCGCCACGGCATTATTTATCCAGCGGATTGGCTACTGGTTTCAATGTGCTAATAGCCGGTCCTTCTACAGCGTCGCCTGTAAGTATTTCCTTTAAAATATATATGCGGCTTTTATTTATTCTACAAGCATTATTTTTTAATAAAATCTTTATTTCACGCAATCGCTTAATCGCAGTAGCAAGTGCAAACGTTTTAAACAGTTTTGTATAACCATTTTTTTAAATTACAGATAACCCAGTAATTGACTATGCAGGGCGGACGTAATCCGGCGTATCACGTAGGGGTTGATGATGTTGGCGAGATTGTCGGCCCATTGGATGTTGATGTTAAGTTGCCACACATCAATTAATGATTTTTATTTAGAAACGTTAATGTTCAAAACCTGACATGGATTTTATTTCACAAGTACGTTTTACTCTTTGTATTCGTAATTATAAGTATTTTGTTGATTGTAAATATTTTTTAATTTCAGATATAGACAAGATGTATATGGCAGAAAGAACATAATTTAAAATACTTCAGGCTATTGAAATAATATCTGGAATTGGGTGTTGAACTTAGTTTATTGTCAAATAATTACATCTTGGGAATTGGATAGCGTAAGTTGTATTTACTTAAAATAGAACACAGCAGGATTTTTGGTGTCAGAGTTTTGGGAATTGGAAGTGGTTTTCCATCTGAAGGGGTTGAACTTAGCTGAACTTTTGTTGGAGGGACATTTTGAGATTACCACTAGTTGAGGTGACGTCCTGTGGCTTCTGACAGATCGGAATTCGCATTATTTGGATAGTCAATATATTATTTGGAAGGGAGAGTGTGTTCACTGCTGGAGGATTTTGTCGAGGTGCGTCTTGCTGAATTGTATGCTGATTGAGAATTGAAAGGAGGCATTTCTGAGGGTGTTTGCAGTTTTTGACAGTAGGATGCGCTTGTACTGAGGTTACTCTGTAGTTGGATCATTGAAAAGGCGGATTAAGTTCTTTGGACGAGCTACAGTATTTATTGAGCAAACTAAAATAAACAGTAAAATAGTGAAGTGTGGTAATTAATAAAAGAACTACTTACTATTTCATGTTTATTGAATGACAGGTAGTGTAAAAAGGAAGTATTTGCGATTGATATTCCACATACATGATTTGAAGTGACACTGACGTTCATTAAAACTATTACAAATATTTGACATACGTTTTCATTAAACAAATGATTTTTCAGAAACAATACACAGTTTTGATATTGCATGAACCGACTTGTTTTTGAGAGTAATCATGTTCTACTAAACTAAAAATATTTAACTTAATATTAACGATTCATATTAAAGGACATAAGAAGTACTTGAATTAATTTTAATTGAGAATTTATCTAAAACAAAAATAGAATTCGTACAGTCAAATGTGACATATAAAGAATATAAAATAATTGTCGTAATGTAAAATAATTAAATATTTAAGTCATATTGCAGTATAGTCAAGCAGTGCATAATTAAACGCCTTAACGTAAGGCTTTAATAATATTAGGTAAGGCTATTACAATACATTTACATTTTCCTGATTATACCGCTAAATATTTGTTACAAAAGGCATTTCAAGGGCTTTCGGATTATATTCTTCAAAACTCCCATTCATCTGATCGCGTGGGAGTAGTGCTGGGAATCATAATTTTCCTGAAACTCCACTGGGGGTCTCATTCAAAGGGTTAACCAGCGGTCGGCACCCGTAATCCTTGACATTGTTGAAAAAGTCCTTCAGAGCAACGCCATGCCATGTTCTTCTCGCAAGACGCTATGACCCTCAATGAAGAGGTAACGCTACCAGTAGGTTACGGTTGAACACTGTTCACGGGCAACAACGCCGATGGTTTTTGTAAGAAGCGGGGTACACTAGTTGTGTCCACTAAAGGCAATAGGGGTCTTGCATCAGCCCTAGTAATTGCCATCGCCTTTAGAAGCAATGATCAAAAGTTGCCTGCATCACCGCTTTTATTTAACAGAGCATTACGCCTCTGTAGGTTTAGCCAGGTAGATTTAAACAAAGGGGGAAATTACGACCCCATCCAGAAATGTCAGGATTACTTAACAAATTATACAATAGTTGTCTATAATTCGCGAAATGGCGATACTACGTATTTTGAAGGCCATCGTGATAGGATTAGAGTTGGTCTAAATTTCATTCTCGAAGAAAACCATTACAATGTCATCACAAGTTTAACGGCGGCAAGCTCAACACAATCAATGTAAATACACATGTCCTTGTTGCCAGCTCACTCCACCATGCAATATTATGTTAGATACGATATCATGCTCTGTCTGTCAGAGGTGCCGAGTGTGCAATTAAGTAGACATTTTTGTTACATCGCAAAACATATTAAGAATAAAAGCGATAAAAAACATTGGAAAAAGTTTAATTTGTTTTTTATGATTTATAAAGTAGACAGGAAACCAAAGTCTTGGGCAAACCAGACAATTTTACTCATGAGCCGAACCTTTGCGTCGCTACCCATGTTTGTTTAGTTTGCTTAAATGAAGCAGATTTACAACAAAATTGCCGAAACTGCTGTAAAAGACTACACGTGTTTAAGGATGATCCTTTTAATGCCTTTTTAACGCCCGTATCTGAAATTTAAAGTTATAGCGCTCGCCCATAACATAAAGGGCAATGACGGTTGCTTTGTTCTAAGGGACATTATTAAAGATAGGGCAAGCTGGCATCCTAAATTAGTTGCAACGAACACAAAAATAATGTCATTGGCATGTGGCCAAATGAAATTTCTAGATTCCCTAAATTTCATCCCTCTGCCTTTGTCAAACTTCCGCAGGCTTTTCATGTTACTGAAACTAAAGTATATTTTCCGTACTTGTTTAACACCCTCAAAAAACTCAATATTATGTTGGTGCTTTGCCCCCTATTCACTACTATGCTCTAGACCAGGGGTCGGCAACCTTTTTCGGACGGCGGGCCATTTTCAAAATAAATTTTTTTATGCGGGCCGCACATTCAAATGTAACTTAAATAGTGCTTTTATATCATATACGAGTATAAATATTATTAAAAATAAATATAGAAAAAAATTATTTTTTATTGACATGCTATAATAACAATAATGTTAGAGAACAAAAATTTTACAATTCTTAAAAGGGAAAAAAGAAAATACAATTCCAATTAAATATGTATAAATATGTACATATAAAATATATAAATATAAAAAATATAAACTATTGTAGTGAAACGTCAAACGGCTGTCAACATAAACGCACATATGAACATACAGTAGCAAACTGGCGAAATGAAAGAATTAGTGATGGGCCTATCCGGAATAAATAATCGGAAAGTTGCAGATTGTTCAAAAAATCGGAAGGTTCCTATTATTTCGGAACTTTTCGGAACTCGATTATTTTACTGTTCGGTGCACAAAATTCGGAACTTTCGGAATTCGATTATTTTACTATTCGGTACACAAAATGAGAAAACGAAATGCCAATTTGAACTAAACGGAATACGGAATGTTGTATTGACTCACTTGACTGCTATATGCTGGTTGGCGAATGTCGACGGGTTGCGCCGTGTGCGCACGTGTATGATACGTGAATGGCACTAATGGCAGTGGTATTTCGTAGATTAATTATTAGATAGTACACCTAGAGACTTCAAATTCAAGTATTGTTTTATACTATCTATTATGTACTTTATGTGCTATTAAACTTTAAAATATCACTACCATTTTCCGAAAGTCTATTAATGTAACTACTGTAATAATTTGAAAAAATATTTTATTTCCTCATATCCCACTGTACGACTCAAACTCATAAATTGTTTTTTAGGATACTGCATTGCTAACTAGCGTCTACATAGTTACAAACGAGTCCGGTACATAAAATTTACCGGCCTAGACCAGTAGTAATAGAACTACTACTGGTCTAGGCCGGTAAATTTTATCTACCGGACTCGTTTGTAACAATGTAAACGCTAGTTACCAATGCAGTATCCTAAAAAATCTTATACGATACACGACCGGTAAAATTCTTATGGCCTTGCCAAACATACAGGTCTCGCCCTACGGTTAGACCTGTAAAGTATTGGCGCGGCCATAAAAATGTTGCTACCTGTCTAATAACGTAAATAGCTATTACTGACCGTCGTACAAACCCAAACAATAGATGCCAACGCAGATAAGGGCTTACGGCGCGACGGCGAGTGCTCTCATCGTAAATTTGCACGCACTTCATCTTCCTTCCGCTTGTTGTTATTTCGCTTGTTTTCCCTTGCTTGCATTTACGGAATGTAAAATAATCGGATGATATTCCGATTTTATAAACATTCCGAAATGGAACATTCCGATTATTGAAATCATCCGATTATGCCCATCACTAGAAAGAATGCTACACTTGCTAAGCGAGACGTCGTATTCGCTGGAGAGTGGGGATTAAACTTGCGCAGTAAAATAGGTTTCCCACTATGCTTCTGTTTGTCGCGCATTTTTGTCACCGGCCACATTTCGGCACGCTTACGTTCTAAGTTTGTTGATTTTTCCTAAAGTTATATTGGTGCTTTGGCGGGCCGCGCAAAAAGTTGCAAAGGGCCGCATGCGGCCCGCGGGCCGCAGGTTGCCGACCGCTGCTCTAGACAATATGAACGGTTCAGATCGGGCTAAATTGCTAGAATGGTACAACAGTATGTTATAGGATAAAACGGTAACGACGACAACGCTCCAGTTTATTATGGGATAAAATCCGGGCCGACTGTTTGTTACCGGCTAAATGGATATTATGACAAAAAAAACATGGCACCTATTGGGATGCCAATTTGTTACATTACACACTGACTCTACGATACAAACAATGCTAAAAGCCTAGCGCGTAAACTAACTGAAATTCGGGAAGGAATAACATAGAACCTAGCCCGTAACAAAAGGGATGCCAGCATAATATCAGTGAAGCGAGGGGGGTTCAACACGAGATTACACAGGGCAGCGGTCTAATAACAAAAAAGCACATCTTAATCGTCAAGGTGCCACCACGTTTCTACAAGGTAAAAATGCACAGGTGAGCCCACTGAGGAAAGTGGAAGCAGAATGGGTTCACATTCTAACTACAACCTTGGCAGTGTCCTGGTCGGCAAACCACGTACAACAGAATCGGACTTACCTGTCTAGAAACTTACTTGAGCAGCTTTCCAAACTACTTTCACAAAGGTAAATACATACACAAAAATCGCATGCAAATATCGCAGACGTCACAAGAAAAGCCACAATTAAATAACAAAAAACCGTATTAGCAAAAATATGTAAATGAACCAAAGTTTAGTACATAAAGATATGGTATTCACGGTATACACTAGCAACTTCCATAACAGATTAGCGATTTGTAGTGTTCACATATACGCTGACGATACCCAGATATATCATGCATTTCGTCCTGATGATATTGGGTGTGCAGTTCATGATGTAAATGATGATTTGGATATTATTTCTCGTCTATCGCAACAGCATGCACTTCTGCCAAATCCGTTAAAATCATGTGCTTTATTATTTGGTAAAACAAATCATAACCTGATAGTGTAATACTCCACCCTTCTTATAAGGGTATTTTAAATTTAGTCACAGTCGAAAAGGGTTCGATGCACTCGAGTATAAATCAATTCAGCAACAACAATTTGTTAGTAATAAATCAATATAATGTGTTACAAATAATAGCAACTGAACTGTATATTACAAAATACGAAAACTACAATTTCCTGGTGGCCCCACGTCGAAATTTGTCTGCAGTGTAGGCAGCCCAACGATCGCTTCTGCGGGGAAGGTCACGTCCTTTGGGGTCGCCGGTCTTCGACCGGACAGCGTGCAGCACTTTCTGCGTTGATTGGCGAAAAGTCCCCGTTTGGAGCCGATCGATGCCGAAAGCCCAAAATTGAGTTTGAATGCGTTTTCCTTCTGCGGACTTGACGGATTAAAATATATGGCCAATTTTTACCTGGAATACGTTTCTTTTAATATTTAGTGCGGGGTGTTCCTCCAGAAGTCGAAGGCTTCCTCAGACGGACGTAGCGGGTAGACGGTAGTCGGCAAATTCCAGGTACGTAAGTGGTTTTTAGTCGTCCGCAGGTAGAGCGATGCACTTTATCGTAATGCCTGGTTAGCGCGATAAAAGGCAAGCTGCCCCAGGTCGTTGTCTCGACTTTGTTTATGCCTAATTTGAATTTTCGGACTGAGGACGTTGCCATCAGGACTTGCAAATCGGGCAACGGTTTCCAGCGGAGTATGTACTGTGAATCACACAAAATTAATCTTCGCGGAGATCGGACGATATTCACACAGATTATAGTTAAATCAAAAAGTTAAAACTATTCTCTGAGATTCATTGGTGTTGTCACAGTTTATCTACTGTGCTCCGGTGTTTGGGCCAGGACTAGATTGTGAGACATTGCAACGTATACAGCTTGTTCAGAATTCCTATTTACGTTTTATTTACGGTATTCGCAAATTTGATCATATTTCTCAAAAATTACATAATACAAAATGGTTAAAAACATAATCTGAATTTAAAGCATCGAGGTTTAATTACAATACCGCACTATAAATTGTCTATATTCCAAAGAGATTACACTTTCAACATTGTTAAAACTTATAATGATATTCCTCAGTCGTTCAAAAACTTATCATTCAAACAATTTAAAAAAAAGTTATTTTTAATATTATTTGAGACACAGCGTTGATAGGTAGTGTTCGAGTATCTCCGTGATATATTGTCACTGCTTTTTGTATTTTTGTATTTATGTATTTTGGCATTGCATTTTATTTTGTTTATTTTATTGTATTTACAAGGGCGAAGTGGAAGAATAGCTCTGCTAAATTTCGTCCTTGAGATTCAGATTTTGAATAAAAATTTATTTATTTATTTATTTATTATAAATGGGTCAGTAATGGTTAAATATGCGAATTACGTAACATCGTAATCTTGTAAAATTGCGGTAAAATTGATATCAATAACTGAAGTGACTTGCAACCGGTATTAATATCGAATTATCCAACACACTGACTCCGTAAACAGCAATAAAAGACGGTAATCGACTAAACGTGGCACAAATGCGACACACACCTCATCTGTCCCAACATAAAGTTAAACACAATCGCGAGATCTGACGATAATAAATTGAATTGACATGTTAGCAACTACCATGGTTTAGCCATAAATACTATAGTGACCGCAACGTTACGCAAACTGTCTAGCACTTCGGAAAAACACTATTTACACTTTATTCTAGGCACTATACAAATTATTACTTTAAAACGATACCTGAAAGAGCTTTTGCTTGGCTGCAATCGACGTCCAAACGCTGCTGTAGACGACTGCCTCCCAGACAACTGCTCTAAAACGCCTGGAGAAACTGCACCAAATCAACGGGACGAAACGAAACGAAACGAAATCTTGAATTATCCCCTAGTAAGGGCGCAAACGAAGCCCATGACGGTAATAACATGGCAAAACGGTAAACGGAAAACTTTGTCCTAATTAAGCCTGTTATTGAGATTTCCACGGGAAATCCGTCAGACAACGTGCACAGACGCTGCTACTCCACGATAACGAAACCTCAGGCTTAAAGCGGTAAACAACGGACGCTAAACAATCCCCAGACCTACCGCCACAAAACAACACGTGCAGGACATACGGGAAAAGGTCACTAAAAATGTGAAACACAAAGACTTGCAATCTTAAGTCGAGGGGAGTTCAAATATCGAGGCAAAACGTGCGGCACACACTCGCACAAGACCAACATAGGCCGCTTTTCACACACTAAACAAACGCAACAATCTGCGCGGTCCTTGACCGCGCTAGGCCGAAAAACAACTCGCAAACACTTGCGACTTCTTGCGACGCCGGACCAACAATCCTCTCTCGAAGCCCAAAAACTCGTACACATGCTGCGCGAGGCTAGACAGACGGGGTAAAAACGTTCGCCTTCGCTCATTCTTACACACAACGACTGTCTTTTATTTTGCAGCAAAACGTAAACGCTTATATGAAAAATTCACGTCTGAGACGGGTTGATAAGAAACACGTGTTCGTCTGGCAGCGCACGCTGTTCTAGAAACAGATCGATAAACCGTAATGTGGGCCGTTTAAGACAACTGAATGCAAGTACAAAATTCAAAATACCTCTATACAGGCGGAATCATAATTCGGAATCGAGAAAATAATGCAAATTAGCCGCAGGTTTCTAACAATTAAAAATGTCCTCACAAATTATTTGCTATTACGGATACATTTTTGACATGTAGAAATAACTGGTCAAATACTGTATTTTATATGTCTAAATTCTAACTAAAACTTGTTTGAGGTTTTGAAAATTATTCACAGCCGAAAATGACGTAGATCCCTTCCAGGGGTCAGTTACAAGAGCTAGTGCTTGTAATCTGGTTTTTTAAAGGCGATTTTTACTCGATAACACCATAGATATCACTGACAAGTAATCTGCAGACGTCATTAATTGGCTGTCGTCGATGGAGCATAGTGGGGGGATTTTTTAGATTAGATGCACTAACTGATGTGCTAGCCTTTTGCATTTGATGCCCTTCCGTGTTTACTATGCTATCCCCTTGTTCTAATCGAATTCCTTACATTTTATTTAGTTTTCTTGCTGGTTTTTTAAAACCTGACCTAAAATTCATATATTAGTACCCACGTTACCGTTTTAAATTGTATTACACGATTTGGTGTATTCCGACAATTTACTCTACTACCTATTCTCGCGCCCCACGTTGATCAACAAAATAATTGTTATATAATTTTCTCAGCCCCACGTTGGGCGCCAAAATTGTTATATATCTTTGGTCGCAGTTCCACTTTGCAAACCAAAATTATTATATAACAAATATTAAATGGACATCTACCTTCTTGCTTAATAAGAAAACGTAGTATGAAGAATATTTTGTCAAAAACTTACCTTTCTACTTATTTAATTATTTTCAATTAACAATTCTCACTAATGAAAATATGACATTTGAAATTATGTCATGTGATTCTTATTTAAAAATTACCTCGGATAAACAGTTATTAAGCAATGAGACTCTCTTTCGTCCTCAGCTGAATGGGTTAATGTTAAACTTATTAATCTTCTTATTTTTGAAGACTGAATTATTATAAATTAATATCAAATTGACTTCTTATGTCAATTACACTCTCTTGTACATTCAATTGAATCTTCTTATTCAGCTAAGTAGTATTGTAAATATTGGTCTGACATTACAATAAATCAAAATAAAAATGTTGTCAAATTATTTAATCAAATGTTCTAACTTTTTCCAACTTTGATGTTAAAATTCATTAAGATATCTTAAACCAAAATATGTTAATTTCTAATTATAATTTCCGAAAACGTAAATGTAAATGCAACATTTATTGTTCTAAATTACTCTCTAAAAATAAATTACAAATATTTCCACTAATTTTGCCGTACCAAACTTTTTATTTATTTCTTAATGAAATTAAAGAAATATGCACTAACCTTCTGTAAGTATCGCTTGTACCTGAGTGTATTTTCTATCAGCTCCTAACTGAATGGCAGCCTGTAAACACCTCATTTGGGTTGTTCACGACCAAAATAGCTCGTTGCAGCTCTTCTTTCTTCTTCTTTCAGCCTTGTGGCGCCCAGTATTGAGCATAGGCCTCCCCTTTGATTCTCCAACATTCTCTATTCTGTGCTGTGTACATGCATCTCAATCCTGCAACCCTTTTAATGTCGTCGTACCAGCGTGCACTTGGTCTTCCTCTATTTCTTACTCCTGTCCATGGTCTTCAGCGTATAATTACAGCGTTTCACCTATTATCGGTTAATCGTGCTACATGACCTGCGTAGCTCCATTTCAATTGTGTAATTCTGTTTATTATGTCTGTAATTCTGGTTCTTTGTCGTATTCAACTATTCCTTTTCCTGTCTCTAAGGGTGATACCAATCATCGACCTCTCCATGGCTCTTTGTGTAACTCTCAGCTTTGTGACTATATGTTTAGTAAGCGTCCATGTTTGTGCACCATACGTTAATATAGGGAGTATGCATTGGTCGAATATTCGTGATTTTATATATTGGGGGATTTTTTGTTTTTTAAGATTTTTGATAGCTTACTAAATGCTGCCCAACCTAAACGCCTTCTTCTATGACCCCTTAATATCTGGATATATCGTAGCACAGCATGCCACAAACACAAACACTTGCACCTTTTACTTGTTGAAGCAAAAATTGCCACTTCAAATGGCTTCAAACAATCTTGAAGTTCTAATCTGAATAATAGTTTTGACCTTTAGTCAAATTTGATCGTAAAGAAGGTTGTCTTGCTATTACGTATCAAATATACAATTATTACTTTTCACAATTAAAGGAAATATATCCCTTTAACGTGATTATTTTAACGTCGATTATTATTTTCAAGATACTTTTCACTTCATGTAAGCAACCACACTGGTTGCCCATTACTACTTCCACTAGTTATCTACACACAACTGTTATCACATGATACCTATGAGATATCTGGATATTATTACTGAATTAATTAAGCATCCACACAGCATGCTGCATTACACAAGCAATCGTAAGCTGAACATAACAAATTTCAAATTTCGTATTCCTAGCAAGGGTTTCTATTTTTAAAACAGAGAGAATTAAAAGAAAAACAATCCGAATGAGAGAAATTGTGCAGCTGGAAAATTTCACATATTTAACAAGCAATCGTAAGCTGCATGTAACAAATTCTAAGTTCATTTCCTAGCAAGAGTAAGTAAGTAAGTAAGTAAGTAAGTTTATTTAGTATAATATACTAGTACATAGAATCATTATTATTACATCTTAACTTATTTATCATTAATAACATTAATATTAATAGTATTGTTTCACAAAGCTGCTTAAATATTTTTTAAAACTAAAAATATTTGTCATTTTTTTTACATCTTGTGGAAGCAAATAGTAATAATCTTTTATTAATTAAATAGAAATAAAAATAAACAGAAAAAACATACAATAGCCTAATAATGTTTCTGATAAGAACACAACAATTTTAGAACTTAACAAGGATTGTAAAACAAGGATATTTTTGAAACTTGGAACTGTTTAACTAAAAAGATTTTATATTCATGTAAACTGAAGAAGATGAAAGTCGAAAATTATTTTTACACCAATGTCGTTTTTTATAATAAATGTAAAAATTAGCTGCCAAAAGTTTTTCCACAAATGAAATAACTAATTAAACAGCTGTAAAACAACACAACGAAATTAACTCTTCTATTTAACCAAACATGTTTTTAACATATTTTAATAGGGTTTATTTATTAATTTTCAATTACAAAATTCGGTTACATATGCTTTTCGTTTAAAAATGTTCTATATCAATAAAAACATCTCTTTAGCGATCTAGCTTATACTTTTAGTCCAACACACTATAAAAGCTTTATTATTTGATTAATACCTACTATGTTCAATAGTATATTTCGTAAAAGTATTTGTCATCAATTTCCACTTTTATTTTAGATATTAAATTAAGTTAGAATCCTTCTGTTTCTCAATCAGCTTCATTTAATTAAATTATAAATTCCATTTCCTTTCTATTCTAAATGTATCTTAATAATTTTTACTTCTTTTTATAATAAAGGAAGTATTTGATTCACCCCAAAAATTCGAAATTAAGTTTTCAACAGATCTTTACGTTTTAGAGTCCCCTACCCAAAAAACATATTTTTTTCATTGGTCTGTCTGTGTGTCTGTCTGTGTGTGTGCCCCTGTGAACAGAATATCCCAAAAACGAAAAGAGGTATGGCGTTGAAACTTCATATATAAGTTTTGTGTACTATGTAGATGCGGCAGCAAGCTTTTGAAGAAAATCGCATAACCGGTAACCGGAAGTAGGTGTTTACTCTTGAGACTTTTCAGTTTTTTCGATTTTTTCAAAAACGGATTTTTTTCAAACATTATATTTTTATTAAATTTTTAATGTGTATTGTTGTTCTAAAATGGGTTTCTTTTGTTTTCTTTTCTATTTTTTTTATTAACTCCTATTTTAAATAGAACACCCGGTATATTATTACATTTTTGAATTCAGCTTAAAATTCTAGAGAAAATGTGTCTGTTGAACTAACGCTCTATTTTGTACCGTTTTTGTGGAATTTGTAATTTTTGACAAATGCTTAAAAATTGCTGACGCCATGTTTTTGAAGAGTGTCCATTCCAGAAGGTGACAGGAACGAGAATAATGTAAGGCACAGTAACTGTGCCACGTAAAGTTATTTTTCAAAACTGCCATATCAAGTGCTACATCGTTGGATTCTACACAAAAACAGCTTTCTAATGATGGTATTTTCGACCCCCATTTCAATTTTAAAAAATAATCAAGTTGGCCGTGCTGCAGTCGTAACGATCGATAAAAAAATTGGAACCACGAATATTAGTAGAAAATCCTATGTTTTACTTCTATACCAAATTTCAGAGTTCTGTGTCAGGTCATTTTGGTATTTTAAATAGCCACCTAGGCTTTAGGGCAGCGTGCCCGTATGCTAAACCCTTTTAGTTACTTATTTGGCTCCATCGCCTAATTCCAGAATCATGATTTTGCACATATTTGGCCCCAAACGCAGTATTTCTCGTCGGTTGGAGCCCCCCTCTGATGGCGCTTTGGCAGCCGAGCGTTATCGCTCGCAAGAATTCCGAATCTTCTAGAAAACACGCCGTTGCGGCGTGCTACCATCGTCGCCGGCATTAATTTGTTTCATCTTATCGCCTCGCGATTGGCTGCCGAGGTTTAGTCACGTGGGGACGCGACCGATGTGACCTGTGGCAGCGCTTCCCTCTGGGCAGTTGATCGCAGCCCGTTGCAGAGAGCGTTCGTGTGGTGGTTGTGTGTGAGTTCCGAATTGTTTTCGGCGTAGCGTGGGTGCTTCTTGAGCCCAGTTCTTGCTCCCGTAAGTAAGGGATCGTGCCCCTTCATCTCGACCTTCGAGGATCTGTCCCGCAGAACGAAAGTGGCCCATTTTTCGTCGTCCAGTTGTACGCGTCCTGACGCGTCTCACGTCGCCATTATGGCGGATGTCCACTCATCCCTATAGCCGTCGAACATCGAATGTACCTGCCACCTAAGACTGCAGCCTGTCGCAACTCAACTGTACCAGGCTCCCCAACCGCCTACATATTAAGGTATGTGTCTTTGAACTGATTACCGCTGTGAACGCGAGTGTACCTGTCCCGCGGAGAGCATTTAAGCCCCGCGTACGAGCTGTATTGGGACGCCGCGAGCGAGCCCGTCACATCTCTTGTGCCTACAGGCACTGTCGTCATATTTGTACATTCATTCCAAATTACAGACTGTCTATGTTACAAGTGCTACTTTGTTCATTACTGTTTGCTGCATAAGGCGTCACGCCCGCATATTTGTACATTCATTCCAAATTACAGACTGTCTATGTTACAAGTGCTACTTTGTTCATTACTGTTCAACATCTGTCGCTAGGTTTAGAGCGCGCGCCAGCTGGTGTTTTCTTAGATATAATCTATTTATAGATATAGGGCGACGCACTCCGCTGCCCCATTGTAACCCGTGAGTCAATACATGATTTGTTAGTTAAGGGAACTATTGTTTTGTTTCGACTTGTGCATGTTCTGTTTCAGATAAGCGCCCCCTTCAGTGTACTGATTATTGTGCGACGGGACGAGGGAGCTTTGAGCGTACAGGTGGGTGAGACAGCTGCGTAGTCGCGGTCGGATTGGCACCTAATTACAATCCTTGCATAAGGCAATCTCGAAATTGTTATTTGACCTTGCAACTCTTGAGTAATCCTATCGTCGGAGTATTTTGCGTGCTTCGCTCCCGTCTAACCGTCCAGGCCCGGTTAGTCGGGTTAAGACAGGCTTGGTGGCGCCCTCATGATTTTGACATACCCTATATATATCTATGCCGCAACACGCTTGCCCAGAACGTATCGTGTGACTCACGCCCGACTCCCTGAGCGTTCCAGCCGTGGCCTTTAGCCTATTTTTAGCCGATCTCAGGGCAAGTGTGCCAGTTTTCAGGACTGATTCCGTGGTGCGATGCTCACCTTGGGTGGGTGTCGTAAAGTTCTTTTAATACCGTAATATCTGTATATGGCCGTATTTAAATAATACCATTGTTTCCATACTTAATTTACGCACTGTATATATCTTTTATTAGGTGTACTATTTTGTCCGGTATATTCTCTTCAATTAATATCTTTAGAGCGTTTTTTAGTCAATTCGCTTTGGTAAGGTCAATGAAGCACATATATGCTGGTCTGCAGAATTCTAGCGATTTTTCGGTTATCTGTCTTAATATGAATATCGTGTCAGTTGTGGAGCGGTTATTTCTAAATCCCTGCTGTTCTTCTCTAATTTTGTATATCATCGATATATTCTGTGCCACAATTCGTGTTAGCAACTTCATCAGTGTGCATAACAAGATTATTGTTCTGTAGTTGTCGGGGTCGTTTTTGTCTCCCTTTTTCAAAATACATATAATGATATTTGTTCTCCATTCGTTTGGGACTGTAGAGTTTTCTTGTATTTTAGCGTAGAGCTTTGCGATCTCTTTGGTTAGGTCTTCGCCGCCGTATTTCACTAGTTCATTGTTGATATTGTCCGTACCCGGGGCTTTTCTATTTTTTAACTTTTTAATCGTGCATTCTATTTCTTCTTCGGTTATATAAGTTGCGTCTGGGTTTCCGTTATATGCAACTTCGTCATTATCTGTGTTATTAGTATTATATAACTGTTCGAGGTATGTTGTCCACTGCTTACTGTCAATAGGGTTAGTTGTGACATATTCATTTATTGGTGTTTTTCTGGATTTTAACAGTTTCTATATTTTCCTTTGTGATCCGTAGAGATCATGCTCCATATCCTTTGTAAATTTGCTCCAGTATCCCCTTTTCAGTTATCTTATTTTCCTGTTAATTCTATTTCTATTTCTTCCAACTACTTCCGACGTTGTCATCTGCTAGTATTGGTATTGATGATATTTTTTTGTTGCAGCCGTTTTTTGTAGAGCCATTTAGTTGTGTCATCTTCCATTATTTCTATGTTTAGTTTTTCTATGTATTCCGGCGCCGGTTTCTTTTTTAGGCACATTCTCCTGTTAATCTTACCCTTTATGGTCTGATCCCACATTTGCGGAAATGCCCTTACGTCCAAAATTTGAGAGGGGTGTAGTGCTCTGTTGGTGATTATGTAGTCTATGGTACTTTTTGCGTCCCCTAGTGTCTTCCCAAGTATATTTATGTTGTTTCTTGCTGGTTGTTCCGGCAAAACACGTCTAGTAAGGTTTTTAGAGTTTGTAGCTATTTCGTAGTCAGTTAGGTCGAGCTGCCTGTCCCCGCGACGTCCTCGACTGTTATGTCGCTCGTCCGAAGCTAATTTTATTATTATTATTATTATTATTACATGATCTAGTTGATTGCTTGTATGTCCATGAGAGGATACCCAAGTACCCTTGTGAATGGATTTGTGTTGGAAGATGTTTTTAACTACCGCATTATTTTCTGCCGCGAAGTTTACTACTCTTGGTTCATTGTTAGTGGAGATCTATGTTTTCTATTATCTATTATTCGGACGTAGACTTATTGCCTAACTATTTTTGCGTTAAAATCCCCCATCACTATCTTGATATCGTTGTGCGGTGTTTTATCATATTCTCTTTCAAGACTTTTGTAGAATGTATCTTTCCCGTGTTGCTTATCTTCCGTGGAGCGTGTACGGAAAAGATTGCTATATTGTGGAACTGCATCTTTACCCTAATGCAACAGATCATTTTATTTATTGATTTAAATTATTTAACTTTATCACCTAATTGTACCACTATAATAAAACGTACTCCGAATTGACAAGTGTTATTTTATGTATCGTTGTGGCATATTTTCCAATTTGGTTTCGGCAATTTTCCTTGGCCGAGTCATCTCATGTCCTGTAGAGCTCCATTTCATCAGTTATTGTCTGTAGGGCGCTCGCTTGATGAAAAGCTCTTAAATTCCATGTTCCCAAATTCTAGTCCTTTTTCCTTTGCTGAGTTCGTTTTCTATGCGACCGTCCTGTGCCGGGCATTTTAAGGAATTCGTAACAATGACTGTTTTACGGGCTTATTTTGTTAACCTGATCCCAACGTTCCTCCGTTACCTGGGTTTTGGATAAGCAGAGTGCCGTTAATAATAGTCACACTGCTGCGAGGTAACCAATGCCTATTACATCACACTTGGAAAACTACATCGTGCTATAAGTACAGCAAACGCGTCCGAATTTGTTGAAAAAAGGGGTGAACAAATCTCAATCTATTCAAGCTTTAATGAAAAATTAAGATTTGTTGATCAAGATAATGCATCATATAGTCCGGATATAAACCCTTCTACTTTATTTATGGAAAAACTTAAAGAAAAATCTACGAGGTAGCGCGTCATCTTTTGCCGAAGAATTTCGGCAGCTATTTTTCTGAACAGGAAAAATCCTTTTATTCTAATGGAACAGCGCAACTGCTGGAAAAATGGAAGAAGGTGTACAGTTAGGTGGTGACTAGGTATATTCAAATAAAAGAATAATTCGTGCTCTTAGGTTTTCTCCTCCTACCCTAAGTAGATTATTAATCCAGTTGCAAGCACTCATTAAAATGTTATTCATTAAGCAACCTCATTACAAGATATATCTTAAAGTATAAAAGAGTTATACACTTGTTCTGAACTGCAAAAATATTATAAAGTATGAAGCAATCGCAGATGCCATGGCAGAAATTGTAGTGTAGTCGATATCAAATACCCCTGCAGCAGAAAAGCATGGATTTCTATAACTAATTTGTTCAATTAGCAAGTGAAGTTGTTCTTTATAAATCAATATATCGGTATTTGAAGAATCGAGTGGAATTGCCAATAGAATATCACTAGCGAGAAGCCCTGTTTTCAAAGCTTCTTTTTTCGTCGCTGAACATCTCGCAGCTAGTATTATGACAAAACTCTGAAATTTAAAAAAAGGTATTTCAAATAAATGATATTTTATAAATGTACAACCAATAGAAGAAAATTATGATAATTACTATTAAACAATAATCGACAACTGAAAATTACGGACGTCTTTTGTCTATTTTGAAACCCTGAACACATTATCTATAGTTCATTCAAATTCAAGATAGAGCAAAATCTGCAACCCAAGTTACAAATATCAGCGGTCAGTTGATTACTAATTTGATTTTATTAAAATTTAGATCAGAGAGATATGGCGTTGTTGCCGACTTGATGAGTGTCAAAATCAAATTCGACGTTAGCAGGTTAGGTTTTGCGTCAGTTTTGACACGAACTGACGCAAAACCTAACCTGCTAACCTCGAATTTGATTTTGACACTCATCAAGACAGCAACAAAGCTATATCTCTCTGATCTAAATTTTAATAAAATCATATTAGTAATCAACTTACTGCTGATATTTGTAATTTGGGTTGCAGATTTTGCTCTATCTTGAATTTGAATGAACTATAAATACTTTAATTTCCTCCCCAATTACTTTGTATATTTGAAAGTTAAAAAAACTGTTTGTATCAAAGGTAACTACAGTTTGCCAAAAACAAACGTTTATATCTTAATCTAAAAAATACAAATGGTACAACAAATCTAACTGGATTATATTAATCTAAATAAAAAATATATTGAGAATCTCTAGCTTGTCTGTCTCTAAACAACATGTTGCTCAGAGTTGTTGTGCCTCCACGACATTAAAGTCATTGGCACTTAATTCTGACAGTTGTAAGTTTAAAGACTGGCTTAAATCATAAAATATAAGCGATGTTAGCAAGCTAAGAAAAAACGACATTACGTTAGTGAATGCTCTATAGTTCATTCAAATTCAAGATAGAGCAAAATCTGCAACCCAAGTTACAAATATCAGCGGTCAGTTGATTACTAATTTGATTTTATTAAAATTTAGATCAGAGAGATATGGCTTTGTTGCCGTCTTGATGAGTGTCAAAATCAAATTCGAGGTTAGCAGGTTAGGTTTTGCGTCAGTTTTGACACGAACTGACGCAAAACCTAACTTGCTAACCTCGAATTTGATTTTGACACTCACCAAGACAGCAACAAAGCCATATCTCTCTGATCTAAATTTTAATAAAATCATATTAGTAATCAACTTACTGCTGATATTTGTAATTTGGGTTGCAGATTTTGCTCTATCTTGAATTTGAATGAACTATAGAAATGCACATGCAGCGCTATCCACGGCATAGAACACCATCTGAAAACATTTTGCGTCAGCTTTTTTTTATTAAGTTCGAAGAACGGTTCTTAATATGTTTCTTCGATAAATATTGGTCAGAGTAGTTGCGCCGGTATAATACATACCAAAGCTACTCATAGATAGTTCTAACATTCATGATATTAGCACATTCGGTTGCAGTGAGAAGAAGTAAGAAGCTCCAAGTTAAGTGGTTCACTCTGCATACCATAGCTCTAATAATAACGAGTTTCCAAAAATACCAAAAATGGAACATGCTGTATTTGCTTACGCAAGGTGTAATACACTTTTTTTGTGCTTAACAAATTTATTTAAGTAAAACTTATCTAGCAGTATACCTGATATACGTACATTATTTAACACGACTTTATAACAACATGTATATACCCCATTCGCCCCATTTCTGATTCTGAGAAGGCGTTGCATTTCGGATAGGTGTGAGTCTATATTTCCCTATCTTTTATTCTTTTACGCCCTTATTTATTGATTTAATGTTAAATAGTTGGAAATACCGAACAATATATTTTGGCAAGGACTTAACACGTAATGCAGAACCAACTACTAGATTAACTACTTGTAGCATTAAAAAGATAAGTTGACCTCGACATCGAAAAGTAGTAAAGGTAACGAGTATGAAAAGTTATAAAACACTGCTGGAGCCTGTGGTTTGAAATTATCACAAATTCGTTAAAACCCCTCACCACACAAATATTTAACAACTGCTAAATACGTATTTCGACAGCCACGCTCTCATCATCAGTAGCTAGGAAAAACTTACACTGCAAAAAGGCAACGATATACTCGTGGCCAAATCACAAATGGTATAAATAGATGTAAAATGCGCGGGCATCGCCCACTTCCATTTGTGATTTGGTCACGAGTATATCGTTGCCTTTTTGCAGTGTAAGTTTTTGGTAGCTGCTGATGATGACAGCGTGGCTGTCGAAATACGTATTTAGCAGTTGTTAAATATTTGTGTGGTGAGGAGTTTTCACGAATTTGTGATATGAAAAGTTAAACGAATATGCTATATATTAGGAATTGCTCTTAAAATTATTAAAAAAGTGTAGCCACTGGTGAGACGTGTAAGGTATCACTGGACCACTGCTGTAGTGTCTACTATTGCATGAATTAGATTTCTAAACTGTATCTTACCAAAAAAATTATTTAGAAATTTTATAAATTGCATATAATTTGCAAGCATACAAAAGTAAACATCTGTTACCTACATTACTATAATATGGTTTATCAGAGTTATTTATCGTTATTCCGATATTTCGGCTAAAACAAAATACGCAATTACATATGGTTGGTGGATTAGGTTCTTTTGGGGCCATTAGAATTTCAAATTAAATATTATGTTTAAAATTGTGGAAGATATGGAGGGAAGTAAAGAGTGTTTTTTAGAGGAATACAACTTTAAATTGAAATAAAACACGGAAAGGTGTTTTTAATATCCATGAAATTGGCTTTATTTGAAAGATAATTTTATGGCATTTATGTTTGAATATGATTTCGGGCATGTGACCGCCGCGATTGGGGTATACATGACGTAATCTGAAGGTCCAATTTTCACACACTCTTTTCGCAGTAAATCAGACTGTATTTCATTTCAGCAATAACGCGTCGAATTTTGGCTTTCAAGTGCTCAATTGTTTCCGGTTTATAGGCATAGACATGCGACTTTACATATCCTCCAAGAAAATAATGTAATGGCGTCAAATCGCACAAACGAGGTGGCCAGTTAACAGATCCACGAAATGGATTTTTAACTGGCCACCACTTTCGTGCGATTTAACGCCATTAGATTATTTTCTTTGAGGATATGTAAATTCGCATGTCTACGTCGATAAACCGGAAACAATTGAGCACTTGGAAGCCAACATTCGACGCGTTATTGCCGAAATACAGCCTGATTTACTGCGAAGAGTGTGTGAAAATTGGACCTACAGATTACGTCATGTACACGCCAGCCGCGGCCGTTACATGTCCGAAATCATATTCAAACATAAATGCCATAAAATTATCTTTCAAATAAAGCCAATTTCATGGATATTAAAAACATCTTTCTGTGTTTTATTTCAATTTAAAGTTGTATCCCTCTAAAAAAAAACACCCTTTAGTTATCGTATTTCACAATACATATCATACATATCAATGGATTGATGTATAAATATTTATGGTGACCATGATATATTACTAATTAATTAAATGCTTCTACGCTGTTGGGCATTCAGTAAACACAAAAACATTTACATTTTTTTGAAGTTGGCATGTGCATATAATTTTTATACTGGGAATTCTGTATTTTGTTTTGCAAAGGTTTCCACACCTGCATGCAGGCAGATTTGAATTTAAAAATGACAATTAGTATTTCTCATTGTCAGTGTCAAAGCAGATATTTTTCTAGAAATTCTCACTAGAAGTTTTATAAAATGTAATAAAAATACCTATTAATAAATGATACATCAATAGTATCTAACACTGTATTTGCATAATATCCTTAATAGTATATTATACATCAAGGTAGCGAAGCGCAGTATTATAACCTGAGCGCATATTAGATACTGAGCGCGCAGCGCGAAGTATCTAAAGCGCGAAGGTTATAAGACGATTCGCTACCGTGGTGTATATACTATTTTTTGCACTACCAAACGGCTTAATACCTAAATTCCTAACAAATTTCGAAAATATTTTAACTGTCAACCTGACAATACAGCTCTTTAAAACGTCAAAATTAAAATACTCATATTTGGTAACTTAGCAATTTATCAGTTACCACGGTGAAAATTGTTTATTTTACTTTCTCTCCCTTGGTGGAGAAAATCAACTTCACGACCTCAAGATAGACCAAAAACGGTACGTTCTGAGACTAGTAGTGCAAAAAAGTAATTATTTACAACATTTATGACAGTTGCTAGATAAATGTCATACCCTTAACCTATTGGTTTTAGTAACTTTTTGTAGTTACATTCCTAGAGGAAGATGAATTTTGGAAGTACACTCATGAAATTTTTAAAATCAAAAGCCACTTTGTGTTTTCATGTTTACTGAATAGCCTATAGTTACCAAATTTATACTTACGCTGAAAAACAGCAAAGTGCAGCCTTCTTTCGCCCATAAAACGATTTCATCCCGTTTTAACCCTGTACTGTAACTGATGCCACGGCATAATGTATTCAAAATCAGAACAGCAACAACAAATATCATAAGTAATATTTGCCAGCCATGTGCATCATTACATGTATTAATTAAACTACAAAGTTTTCCATGAACAACAGATAGTTGTTTGGTTAGTTTCCATTTCACTGCTGTTGATGATTTAGGTAGAACTGTAGAATCATTATCAGCGAATAAGTGTGAGGTTAGAAACTTTCTGTTGATATTTTTAAAGCAATCCAGAAGAATTTCAATTTTAGCATTAACTTGAAGAAATGTTATTACGAAAATATGTTGCACGATATAGAAACCAGCAATGTTCAACATTTCCAGGAAATTGGTAAAATAGTATCTGTAGAAGATAACATCAGCCGTACTGCACATAATATTAAATGACATCATTAGTAATAATTGCCACAACAACTTTTTTTGTAATAGCTTATAAAAATGATCGTTCGAGAATATGTTGTTGGACGAAGTAATAAAATCCAATTTTACGTAAAAATCTTTGGTTAAGTCTCCCCGACTACTGCATGTTGTTGTAACAGTCACTATTCCGAGCAAATGCAAAATCACATTGTATATTATCAAAGGTACTACTAAGGAAGTAGACTCATATTGTAGCTCCGGATATGACTCTGTAATGGAGAACCAAACAGACGATGTAGCAATAAGTATAATTAATATATAAGCAGTAATTTTGTTTCCTAAAGTGAGAGGAATAATTTTGTTTCTTTTATATTTGTAAGGCCATAAGCAGATGGTTCGAGATAAATAGTAAAGGGGTTTGATGACATCATGGATAGTCGCTGAAGACGAATCATCAGTCTGAAATAAAATAAACTATGTTAATTCAATACATAGTGCTATAGTAGATATTAAAGATACAAGTTTGATTATGAGCATCTTAACGATACGAGTTTGATTGCCAAAATGGGGCGGTGAGCCGAGTTTTGTGCCAATCAAGCGAGTGTCGTTAAGTGCCATAAGCAAACGTGTATTGTTCAATATTTTATTTTTAACAATAAATTCTGGTTCAATTTATTTTTTAAATAAAAAGAGTGCGGCAATGTCCATTACCGCGCTGACTGCGGTAATATCTAACTATTACCGCACTCAGTGCGGCAATGAAGCTCTTAACGATACTTATATTAATTTGTTTAATAGTCTATGATAACACCGATGTAGATAGATTATATAAATTGAATTAAGTATCTAACTGTCACGATTGATATATTTATAGTGCATACATTCTTTACACAGTGGTGAGTAAAAATATGGAAACAAAGACCTATATATCTCCCGTACTTTTAAATACATTTCTATAAAATTTAGTACCGGGATGTCAAAAATTATCTTGGTCAAGGGTGGCCATGATTTTAAAATAATATGTCTGAGCTAGTACCAAAGGCGCGATCCAACTCTGTATCCCGAATCCGGGGCAAGTTGTACCGCCAGATACCAGGGCATAAAGCACCAGCCTCTACACCGCAAGGTAAATGAGGTTACAGATTATACATACATGTCTGAGCTAGTGCGTGGCGCAGACGGGTAAGCGCCAGGCTTGCATTAAGCAAGTCCTCGGTTCGAATCCCGCTGGGGTAGGGATTTTTCCGTATCCTTGGCGATTAGAATCGGGGTCAGTGAGACCATTTACAGTTGGGCACCAAATTACCTGTGCTCTACTCAGAACCACAGACCTAAGAGATAGAGTAACAAGGTCAACACATCACCAAGACACTCAACTCACACAATGGTTGCTGCGCAAGCACCAAAGGCGCGCTCCAACTCTGTATCCCGAATCCGGGGCAAGTTGAGCATTGTACCGCCAGATACCAGGGCATAAAGCACCAGCCTCTACACCGCAAGGTAAATGAGGTTACAGATTATACATACATACATACATGTCGGAGCTAGTTGGTGACACTGTAAGTCTATGTCAAATTTGAGGTTAACAGGTTAGGTTTTGCGTCATATTATTTTAAAATTATGACCACCCATGAGTCCCATGACCAATATAATTTTTGACATCCCGTATATATATGTATTGTATTATCGTTAACCTCTTGTTACCTTAGCGATGTAGTGCTCAACTTGCTCCGCGTTGCGAATTACAAAGTTGGAGCGAGCCTTTCGTTCTTGCGTAGCAACAATTGTGTGTTAGGTGTGTGTCTTTGTGATGTGTGGACCTTGTTACTCTATCTCTTAGGAATGTGATTCTGAGTAAAGCACAGTTAATTTGGTGCCCAACTGAAAATGGTTTCACCGAGCCCGATTCTAACCGCCAATGCTGCGGAAAAAATCCACCCCCTGCAAAATTAGAACCGAGGACTTGCTGAATGCAAGCCTAGCGCTTTTCCAAATGCGCTACCCGGATTAGTGTATATACAGGTCTCTAAAAGAATGGGACACCGATTAGTCATAGATTCCTTACGTCATAATAAATCGATTAAACCTAATATACCTTAGTACAAAGTCTCTTCAGCAAGAAGTTATAGGGCCTTGAAGTTCAATTTTTTATTTTCTATTTTTCTGTTAATTTCCACAAATGTAGAGATATCGATTTGAATTTTGGTATACATGCGCACTATTATGTACTACACTAATAAAAAAAAATCATAAACTAAACTTGACTGTAAAGGGCACTTTACCTAACTTTAAAAAAATTTTTAGTTGTAACTTCGTTATCTGTAATTTTTTTTAAATTTTAGGTTATTATCTGAAAGATAATTAAAATACACAAAAATAATATATTCTTAGTTCATAAGCGTAAGAGCAACCGTTTACCTTAAAATGCCCATTAAAGGTTTTTGGTTGTCACTAAGACGTGCAATTATCAAGTAGGCATGATCACAAAACAATGGGTCTTGATTGTAATCTAGTAAACAACAACAAGAAATTAATTAATGGACGTTGGTGACATCAGTTTTTTGTCTTTTGAGCTTACGAAAATGCTACGATATAACGAACCTTTCAGCATTGTAGAATTCGTTATTGTAGCGGCATTTCTTAAACATCAGAGAACAAATTCTTATGTCACTAATATCATTAATTGATTTATCATTGTTTTTACTAGATGACCATTGTTTTTGTGATCATGCCTACTTGATAATTACATGTCTTAGTGACAACCAAAAACTTTTTGATGTAGTGACAACCAAAAACTTTTGATGGGTATTTTAAGGTAAACGGTTGCTTCTACGCTTATAAACTAAGAGTACATTATTTTTGTGTATTTTAATTCTCTTTCAGATAGTGACTTAAAATTTCAAAAATGTTAAAGATAACGAAGTTACAGCTAAAAAAATGTTTGAAAGTTAGGTAAAGTGCCCTTTACAGTCAAGTGTAGTTTATGAAATTTTTTATATTAGTGCAGTATATAATAGTAAGTATGTATACCAAAATTCAAATTGATTTCTCTACATGTGTGGAAATTAACAAAAAAATAAGAAATAAAAAATTGAACTTCAAGGCCCTATAACTTCTTACTGAAGGGACTTTGTACTAAGGTATATTAGATTAATCGATTTATTATAACGCAAGGAATCTATGACTAATCGGTGTCCCATTCTTTTTGAGACACCCTGTATAGTATACGTTATTATAAGTAAAATTAAAGCACCCATATTGTAATACGACTTGGTTTAACCGGAGATTGCGTATAATTTAAAAATAAAGGAAGTATTGGATTCGACCCAAGATTCGAAATTGAGTTGTCAACAGATCTTAACGGTTTAGAGTCCCCTGATCCCAAAAAACATATTTTTTTTCATTGGTCTGTCTGTCTGCTATGTGTCTGTCTGTGTGTTTGTCTATGAACAGAATATCGCAAAAACGTAAAGAGGTACGGCGTTGAAACTTCATATATAAGTTTTATGTACTATGTAGATGAGACAGTAAGCTTTTCAAGAAAATCGCATAACCGGAAGTAGGTGTTTACTCTTGAGATTTTTCAGTTTTTTCGATTTTTTCAGTTTTTACGATTTTTTCAAACTTTAAATTTTTATTAAATTTTTCATGTGTCTTGATGTGATATAGGTTATTTTCCAGTTGAATACTTCTAAAATGGGTTTCTTTTGTTTTTTTTTCCTATTTTTTTTATTAACTCCTATTTTCAATACAACACTCGGTATATTATTACATTTTTGAATTCAGCTTAAAATTCTAGAAAAAAAATTGTCTCTTCAACTAACTCTCTATTTTGTACCGTTTTTTTGAATTTGCAATATCGATTAATTGTTGTCGTCGCAAACTAAAGAAAATCATAAAGAACAATTGTATATGGCAGGTGGTGTGATTTAAAGTTTCTGCACGATTTACGTTTTTAATGCAGAGTAGTTAATAATTTATATTTTCAATATCTTGATAGAAAAGCTCAATAAATACAGAAAACTATATGTTTTTGAATTTTCAATTAAATTATCAATCCGAATACTAAAAAATCTGGTGTGATACACTCACACAACTTCCTTTTACAGTGATCTTATAATTAGTCAAAAATTTCATTTTTAATTTTTAACCATTTGTTAAAAATTTTCAAAAATTACAAATTCTACAAAAACGGTACAAAATCGAGTGTTAGTTGAAGAGACAAATTTTCTCTAGAATTTTAAGGTGAATTCAAAAATGTAATAATATACCGGGTGTTTTATTTAAAATAGGAGTTAATAAAAAAAATAGAAAAAAAAACAAAAGAAACCCACTTTAGAAGTATTCAACTGGAAAATCACCTATCTCACATCAATACACATTAAAAATGTAAGAAAAATGTAAAGTTTAAAAAAATCGTTAGAGCCGTTTTTGAAAAAATCGAAAAAAACGGAAAAATCACAAGAGTAAACACCTACTTCCGGTTATGCGATTTTCTTCAAAAGCTTGCTGTCTCATCTAGATAGTACACAAAACTTATATATGAAGTTTCAACGCCATACCTCTTTTCGTTTTTGAGATATTCTGTTCACAGACAGACAGACACACAGACAGACCAATGAAAAAAAATATGTTTTTTTGGGATCAGGGGACTCTAAAACGTGAAGATCCGTTGAAAACTCAATTTCGAATTTTTGGGGTAAATCCAATACTTCCTTTATAGTAAAAGGAAGTAAAAATATACACGGTGTTCCATTTAAAAATGTTATGTTGCGTGCAACTTCCGGTTAAACTGGATGGTGCAGTAGATATACTTCCGTGTTACTTAGAATAACGAATACTATCATCATCATCATCCAGCCTTGCAATCCATAGGATTACGGCTTCTGCTCCTTGGGTGGAGAAGATGTAAAATCCATTTTCTGAGGTGGATCACTCCCCTACTGTTTCCGTTATAAACCTTTATATGTCCTGGCTTTCTTGACTATTTCTTTCCATTTTTTCCTGTCTCTACATACATTTTTCCAATTGTCTACCTTCATCACTTTTAAATTTTTTTCGATGTTGTCCCACCATCTAGTTATTCGCCTCCCTCTTCTTCGTCGTTGAAATGGTTTCCAGTATGTTATTCTTTTTATTAAATCCGTTGGTGTCCTCTCGTGATGTGCGCTAACCATTTTAGACGTTGTGTCTTATTATATTTTCTCATTCTAATATTTCTTCTATCTCCTGATTTGTCTTTGCTCTTCTTTCTCCCTATTCTGTCACCTTTGGCCCTAGTATTGTTCTTACTATCTTTCTTTCTATTTTTTTAGCTGATATTTCTCCAGTTTAGTTATTACGATAATCTCTGTTGCATAGGCGACGGTTGGTCTTATCAATGTCGTGCAGATTGTTATTCTTGTTGCTTTAGTTATGTTTTTATTTTTAAACAGTGGTTTGTTAATACTATAAGATTTGATTCCTTTCTGGATCCTTTCTTTTACTCTTTCCTTTTCGTTTCCTATTAGTACTGCTACATAGTTGAATGACGTGACATTTTCGAAGGTGTGGTTGTGTATTTTTAAAGGCCTATCTGTGGTATTATTCCTTCCGTAGTTCATGTATTTTGTTTTTTGCTCTTTTATCTATAGGCCTAGCTTTATTGTAAAGATTCAATCTTTGTATTCCATCTATAACGAATACTATAACAGTGTCCGCCAAAAAGTCGGCATAATATGGGAAAAAAATTTATTTTTGATTTTTCAAAAAAACTTTTTACGTCAATAATTTGTGCTTGTCTAAAAACCTATTTAGCCCCTATGATATATACCGAGTGATGTGTAATCCTTTCTAAAATTGAGTTTTTCGAAATTGTCAAAATCCGAAAAGTGCTATTTTTCAGAAACTAAGTAAGATTTCAATGAAATTTTTTTAAAAGGTGTTATTTTTAGCGAACTGAACAATCTCAAGGCCAGAAAACTACTATTTTGTAACTTTTGCTAAAAATTAATTGTTCAGTTTTTTTAATATTTTTCAAAATTTCACATATCAAGACTTAATATTAAAATTAAAATTTTTGTGTGTGAAGACCTTAAAGATTTATAATTGAAAAAAAAATAATATAAAATGTTAATTACTTCTTTAGATTTTTTATTATTTACCGAAAAGTAGTATGTTTGCATAATTTTTACGTTTTTTATGCAAGGTGCTTTTAAGGAGAAATATTTTTCAATTCCAATTAATACCTATTTAAATGGTTTCAAGAAACTCTAATCTAGCCCTGTTAATGAATTACAGTTACAAAAATCCTGTAAATGTTCTTTTATAGTTATCTAAACGAGGAGATTTTTCTTTATCCAATTACATGTTCTAAAAAATCTCCTCATTTAGACAACTGTAAAAGAACATTTACAGGATTTTTGTAACAGTAATTCACTAACAGGGCTAGATTAGAGTTTCTTGAAGCCATTTAAATAGATATTAATTAGAATTGAAAAATATTTCTCCTAAAAAGCACCTTGCATAAAAAACGTAAAAATTATGCAAACATACCACTTTTCGGTAAATAATAAAAAATCTAAAGAAGTAATTAACATTTTATATTATTTTTTCCAATTATAAATCTTTAAAATCTTTACATACAAAAATTTGAATTTTAATATTAAGTCTTGATATGTGAAATTTTGAAAAATATTAAAAAAACTGAAAAATTAATTTTTAGCTAAAGTTAAAAAAAATTAGGGGCTTTCTGGCCTTGAGATTGTTCAGTTCGCTAAAAATAACACGCTTTAAAAAAATCTTATTGAAATCTTACTTAGTTTCCGAAAAATAGCACTTTTCGGATTTTGACAATTTCGGAAAACTCAATTTTCTAAAGAAGTAAAAATCACTCGGTATATATGATAGGGGCTAAATAGGTTTTTAGACAAGCACAAATTATTGAGGTAAATTTTTTTTTTTAAAAATTTAAAATGATTTTTTTCCCATATTATGCCGACTTTTTGGCGGACACTGTATATATACTGAATTTCATAAGAATCCTTTCAAGATCATAGGAGATATATAGGTGTTTCCATACTTTTGTCCACCACTACATAACAACACTGCTAATGGATAAAGCTTTATGTCTACACTGATTTATAAATAATGTGTATTGTGATCTGTCTACCCAAATATTGCCTATGGCTACAACTACAAGTAACTAAACTAACAATAATTTATTCCATGTTCGCCTGCATCATAAGACCTTATTAGTAAAACTGTTTATTGTACTAGTGCCATAATGATCAAGTAAATTGGACTGGACTGTCACTGTCAAGTATATGTTACAAAATATGTACACATAACATAACAAATTTTGCAGTAACAAGAAACAGTGTTTAAAAATGAAAAATCGGCCTTTACCATAATAACGAATATTTATAACAAGTTTGTTGCTGTTGTAATCGTTTATCATAAAAAACTTGTCAATGCCAATCAAGGCACTCTAGTTATTTCAATCATCATTATCATATAGCATATATGAAGCCCAATATTAGACATAAGCCTCCTCATGTTTTTTACACAATGTTCAATCCTCCGCCGATCGAAGCCAAAGCTTTCCCATAACTTCATCTATATCTTCTCTCCATCTGGTTCTAGGCTGATCCTGCATTCTTCTGTACTGCCGTGGTCTCCACTCTGTCACCTTCTTAGTCCATCTGTCGTCGCGGTTTCGAATAAAATGTTCCGCCCACTGTCATTTTAAGCTTGAAATACAATGAACGATGTGCTATGTCTACTGCTTTTGTAATACGTATTCCGTATGTGCTCGTTTTAACCGGTCCACTTCCAGCATGGATTTCTCTTTAATTTGAATCTGGTGAAGCAATTAATATTCTTAGAAAAAGGTTCCAAATATGACTCGATATTTGATATTTGATTTAATAAAGGTGTCATTTGGTTGTATCAGATTACAGTTTATAATTTATGTTAAAGCACACTACAAGATAGTTTGGGTAAAACTGAAAGAGCTAAGCTAATATAACATTTAAAAATTCATTTGAAATGTTAAATAATTAATTAATTTGGAATGTTACAATCCAGGAGTGTTAGATATAAAAAATTGTGAATAGAAATGACTATGAAGACACTTTTAAGAAAATAACAACGAATTTTTATTTTGAAGAATGAGAAAGTAACATTTTGTAAATCGTCTAATTTAAATAAAAACCCTATATATCTAATTCTACTTAATTAAAATATTAACCAGTTTGAAGGTTAACTTTGACGTTTAACAGAAAGTGGTCTAGGACACAACGCCCACTGATCACAAACCCCAACTCAGAATTTGGTCATAGCACTCAACTTCGATTCTAGTCACAACGCCCAATTTTGATTTTGGTCACAACGCCCAACTTGGTCATAACGCCCAAAAACGATATTGGTCACAACGCCCACCGACGCTTGTTGTAGAAGAGAGCTATGTACGCCACTGAAATCACCATTTTGGTCATAATGCCCAACTTCGATTTTGGTCACAACGCCAACTTGGTCACAACACCCAACTGGGTCACAACCTCCGCGGCTTTTTTGGAGCATTTGTCAAGTAAGATTGTTGTAAGCTCGGTCGGCAGCGGAGTTGTGCATACTTTTATTTATATACACTTACATTTTTGTTATCTGTTTCCATATATTTTCTCAGGAGTATTTGGCTATAGTAGTGAAGTAATTTTCTTTTTCCAATACCTATTTATAAAGCTGTATTGTATCTGTGCAAACCTCCATGGTAAAGCAACATTTTAATGATGAAAATGAATAAAGTGTTACTTTATTCACTAGTGAATAAAGTAGTCAATAATCCATAGCAACTTACAAAATAAAAACATTTTACCGTGGACTTTGTATGCGTTAGACAGAATAGAGTAATATGCGATTAATATCTAATATCCGCAAAATCAAGGTGTTTTGTTTTTAGAAAACACTGAATTCGAAGATACTAGATTTTAAATCATATATGTCTATTTCTGGCTAACGGATACAAAACCCATAAACAGTATTCTAGATCATTGGACTGCCTATGTTTGCATTATCCACCACCAATCTGTATAATAGGTATAACATACACTGTCCGTCATAAATTTGTAACACATAGTTTTTTTGTCCTGCATTTATCAGAAAATTTTATTCCTGATACAAGTTTATAAATCTTCTCAAACTAAAAATGCACTTACCAAAATTTAAAGATCTTCTTTCGTATACGGGGGAGGTTCAAAAATATGAAAATGGTTCAAGAACAAAGTACCCTTATTTTTCAAAATAGACAAAAATGTTATTTGAAGAAGTTACTTAGAATTAAAAGTAGGTGTCAAATATAAAGTAACAGTTACTTACTCCGAAAATTTTTTTTACTGGTTTCTCCTATTTTTTTCTTGCCACCCTGTGTATTACCAAATGAGATACTTTAAAAAAGTTAACTTATCAACGGATAAGATAAACGTGTACTGTCAAACCTGAGTTTCCCCTCACTTAGCAACCAGGATATTACATGATTCGAAATTAGTGCTAACAAATCTTATTTTTGTGTCAAAAAACAAGTGTTTTGAAAATAATTTAATAACAAACGGACCAAATAATAATTCAAATCAGTTATAATTTTTAATAGATATGTTATAACAAATACTTCCAACTAACATGTTTATGTATTTTGAAAAATAAGGGTGCTATATTCTTCAATCATTTTCATATTTTCGAACCTCCCACGTATATGAAGTAGAATATTTAAATTTTTGCAAGTGTATTTTTAATTTGAGAAGCTGTAGAGATTTAATGGAGAATAAAATGTTCTGATGAATGGATATTGAAACAATTTTCCGTATGTGCCCAAATGTATGAAAGACGCTGTATAATATTATACGCAACAATCAAACGTGATAATTCTGTCAATCAAACTGTGGTATTGTAACAACGCAAAAACTTTGTTTAATCACATATATTCTAAATGGCACAAACCTTCAACTAGAAAACGACGAAATATTACAAAGTGTGAATTGTTGCTATAAAGTAGTGAAAATGAGTAAATCGAACCCATACGATATACAGTGAAGTCCATTTATTATGCAACATGGCCATATTGCAAGCTAAAATAAATGGTCTAACCACTTTATCATTGAAATATAGGCAACCTATTATACGCTACTTTAAAAATATTATGTACGTATTGTTTATTGTTTTGTCAACTGTCAAATTATGCAAGGTGTTTTTTATTTTAATAAAGAATAAGATTTAAATCTAACGATTTATTAAATATGATTTATACAGACGAAGAAAAAAATATAGGGTTTTCCAATAGCGGCGTCAGAACTTTAAAAACTAATTGTAGTTATCTTAGATTGGTTGAGCTTTCCATTTTTTTTATAATTTGTTACGGTATAAATTCATCAGTTTGACAATGATCAAAATTATTGTCCAAAATCGGGTACAAACTACAGGGTTCGCCGGTTTTCCCTAGAAAACACAGTTCTTAATGTGCTGGAGCAGATTTTGTTGCTCCGATTACGCGCACTAACTCAGTCGGGAAGGCGTGGTTCGAAGACTTAAATGAAAAACCGACGGGGTACTTACCCTAAGCTTGCTTAAAAGAATTGCCAAAAGGACGCCACTTGCTTTTAAAAAGGGGTTGCTTACGTGAATAAAGCAAGAACTTCACGAAGCTATGAGGAGGTCCTCGCCTCGCTGTCCAAGCATCCACCGAGTCTTCAGGAAGAACACCAAGAGTGGCCATACACAACGACTTACCTTGAGGCACACCCTTACTAAATAGTACCAAAAAAAACACTAACACTAGCCCAGAGCTTGGGGCTTGCTTATCAAAAAAGGCGTACTTTCAGCTTTACAATGCAAATTACACTCGGCCTTTGCCACACTGGATTAAATGATGACCCAGAAGGGGTCCAGAACTCAACAAATAATCAAATTGACTTTAATGGATTTATTAATTAGGGAATTAAAGTTTACACAAATCTTTACATTAATAAAAATCACCCGGAGGCGAATTTAAACTTAATAAAACGAAAAGACACATCCTATATGAACATGAAAGGGATCCCACGCAAAGTTACCCTATGGTCTAAATATATGGTTACACAACGGACAAAACGAAATAGCTTACAGGGGTGAGGCCCCTGATTGGTAATAAACAAAGCAAAACATGGGCTTACGTTTAAATAACGTGCGCAATCTTTACGAACTCTTGAAGAACACACACAATTATAGTCGCACATTAATTAGGCACAATTGGAGTAATACATAGCTCCTACCTGATAGCTGTAAGTACGTCGTTAGTTTCGGCTATAACCTCGTCCTCGGGGAGCTTGGAAGGCGTTGCAGAAGTGCAGAAAGGGCTGGAACCGGACCTGGCAGTGGCTTAACGCCGACCGGCACTCAAAACGCACTGGGATGAAATGGCACAACGAAATCGGAGTTTTCACAGATGCAACCAGAGCACTACGATGATGACACGCGGTGGGCCTCACTTCGATTATGATTTACTCAACGTTGGTAATTTAAAAATGCAGTATGCAAATGGTTTTTCCCCACAAAGGCACGGGAAACCGTTAATCACAAGCTTAGAGATGCCGTCTCAAATCGGGTCTGCAAATAATGCAAAATTCTTCCCCTGGGAAGAAAAAAAACTGTAGGAGACGAATCGGCTTACTTTTACCAACGCTAACTGAAATAATTGCCCACCGCGCGTGTTTTTCTTAATACTCCGCAGGAGTCAACAGTCGTTCCAAAGGTTTAAGCGGAACTGCCTTAAAAAACGCAATCACGCAGTGACTACCGAATTTGTTCACCCCGCGACGCCGTGAAGTTATCCTTCTCCGGCAACCGCTAAAGAAAATCTTCCCTTTCAGGACTGCATTAATGCTCAAAGATACTGCGTGTTGAAGAAAAGCGATAAGGGGGAGCCTGGAACATTCCAAAGAATTTCTTGCAGTCGTAATGACTTCCACGGTGTTGAATTACAAGGCCAGCTTTTACGAACTGCGGGCGTTGAAGTCAATAACAGGAAATTTCCAAGGGTAGCATAATGCGCTATTGCCAAAACAAATATAATCCCAGAGCCTAATTTCTTTGTGCGTGGAACAAGGAAGGGTTGTTCAGAATTGATTAGCTGCATACGGATTTGAAGAATTTGCAATTACAACGACGCCGAGCAGTCGCGAAACATGACGCAATTGGTATATGAAACGGAAACGTTCATCAAGAAAAGAATTACAATATCTATGTTTGTTTTGAATTTAAAAAGAGAACGCTTACGGACGAATTCTACGGACCGTGAACGCATCAGTGTTTGGGCCAAATTATATTTAAAATGTAGCTTTCAGATCCAGGGTTAAACTTTAGGCAGGGCCGTCTTCAGAAATTTTACATAGAATAATTTCAGCTTAAATGCACCAATAACACCCAATCGTGGAATTGATAACAAGGATAGTTTAATGACGTCAAAATCACTTAACACATTTTAACTTTTCTTTCATTTCGTCTCATATTCAAACTAATTCAAACGGTTCAAACAGCGTTTGTAGATGCTATTAATACTCCTTTATATAATTTCAAAGCTGTATTAAACACTGCAAGACCATTTAGTTATTATTGTGTACATTTTAATTTTCTTTCATTTCGTCTCATATTCAAACTAATTCAAACGGTTCAAACAGCGCTTGTAGATGCTATTAACACTCCTTTATTTAATTTATAAGCTGTATTAAACACTGCAAGACCATTTAGTTATTATTGTGTACATTTTAATTTTCTTTCATTTCGTCTCATATTCAAACTAATTCAAACGGTTCAAACAGCGTTTGTAGATGCTATTAACACTCCTTTATATAATTGCAAAGCTGTATTAAACATTGCAAAACCATTTAGTATTATTTTGTACATTTTAATCTTCTTTCAGTTCGTCTCATATTCAAACTAATTCTAACGGTTCAAACAGCGTTTGTAGATGCTATTAACACTCCTTTATATAATTTCAAAGCTGTATTAAACAATGCAAGACCATTTAGTATTATTTTGTACATTTTAATTTTCTTTCATTTCGTCTCATAATCAAACTAATTCAAACGGTTCAAACAGCGTTTGTAGATGCTATTAACACTCCTTTATATAATTTCTAAGCTGTATTAAACACTGCAAGACCATTTAGTATTATTTTGTACATTTTAACTTTCTTTCATTTCGTCTCATATTCAAACTAATTCAAACGGTTCAAACAGCGTTTGTAGATGCTATTAACTCTCCTTTATATAATTTCTAAGCTGTATTAAACACTGCAAGACTATTTAGTATTATTTTGTACATTTTAACTTTCTTTCATTTCGTCTCATATTCAAACTAATTCAAACGGTTCAAACAGCGTTTGTAGATGCTATTATTAATACTCCTTTATATAATTTCAAAGCTGTATTAAGCACTGCAAGACCATTTAGTTATTATTGTGTACATTTTAATTTTCTTTCATTTCGTCTCATATTCAAACTAATTCAAACGGTTCAAACAGCGCTTGTAGATGCTATTAACACTCCTTTATTTAATTTATAAGCTGTATTAAACACTGCAAGACCATTTAGTTATTATTGTGTACATTTTAATTTTCTTTCATTTCGTCTCATATTCAAACTAATTCAAACGGTTCAAACAGCGTTTGTAGATGCTATTAACACTCCTTTATATAATTGCAAAGCTGTATTAAACATTGCAAAACCATTTAGTATTATTTTGTACATTTTAATCTTCTTTCAGTTCGTCTCATATTCAAACTAATTCTAACGGTTCAAACAGCGTTTGTAGATGCTATTAACACTCCTTTATATAATTTCAAAGCTGTATTAAACAATGCAAGACCATTTAGTATTATTTTGTACATTTTAATTTTCTTTCATTTCGTCTCATAATCAAACTAATTCAAACGGTTCAAACAGCGTTTGTAGATGCTATTAACACTCCTTTATATAATTTCTAAGCTGTATTAAACACTGCAAGACCATTTAGTATTATTTTGTACATTTTAACTTTCTTTCATTTCGTCTCATATTCAAACTAATTCAAACGGTTCAAACAGCGTTTGTAGATGCTATTAACTCTCCTTTATATAATTTCTAAGCTGTATTAAACACTGCAAGACTATTTAGTATTATTTTGTACATTTTAACTTTCTTTCATTTCGTCTCATATTCAAACTAATTCAAACGGTTCAAACAGCGTTTGTAGATGCTATTATTAATACTCCTTTATATAATTTCAAAGCTGTATTAAGCACTGCAAGAACATTTAGTATTATTTTGTACCTTTTAATTTTCTTCATTTTGTCTCATATTCAAACTAATTCAAACGGTTCAGACAGCGTTTGTAGATGCTATTAACACTCCTTTATATAATTTCTAAACTGTATTAAACACTGCAAGACCATTTAGTATTATTTTGTACATTTTAACTTTCTTTCATTTCGTCTCATATTAAAACTAATTCAAACGGTTCAAACAGCGTTTGTAGATGCTATTAATACTCCTTTATATAATTTCAAAGCTGTATTAAACACTGCAAGACCATTTAGTATTATTTTGTACATTTTAATTTTCTTTCATTTCGTCTCATATTCAAACTAATTCAAACGGTTCAAACAGCGTTTGTATATGCTATTAACACTTCTTTATATAATTTCTAAGCTGTATTAAACACTGCAAGACCATTTAGTATTATTTTGTACATTTTTAATTTTCTTTCATTTCGTCTCATATTCAAACTAATTCAAACGGTTCAAACAGCGTTTGTAGATGCTATGAACACTTCTTTATATAATTTCTAAGCTGTATTAAACACTGCAAGACCATTTAGTATTATTTTGTACATTTTAACTTTCTTTCATTTCGTCTCATATTCAAACTAATTCAAACGGTTCAAACAGCGTTTGTAGATCCTATTAATACTCCTTTATATAATTTCAAAGCTGTATTAAACACTGCAAGACCATTTAGTTATTATTGTGTACATTTTAATTTTCTTTCATTTCGTCTCATATTCAAACTAATTCAAACGGTTCAAACAGCGTTTGTAGATGCTATTAACACTCCTTTATATAATTTCAAAGCTGTATTTAACACTGCAAGACCATTTAATTTTATTTTGTACATTTAAATTTTATTTCAGTTCGTCTCATATTCAAACTAATTCAAACGGTTCAAACAGCGTTTGTAGATGCTATTAATACTCCTTTATGTAATTTTAAAGCTGTATTAAACACTGCAAGACCATTTAGTATTATTTTGTACATTTTAATTTTCTTTCATGTCGTCTCATACTCAAACTAATTCAAACGGTTCAAACAGCGTTTGTAGATGCTATTAACACTCCTTTATATAATTTATAAGCTGTATTAAACACTGCAAGACCATTTAGTTATAATTGTGTACATTTTAATTTTCTTTCATTTCGTCTCATATTCAAACTAATTCAAACGGTTCAGACAGCGTTTGTAGATGCTATTAACACTCCTTTATATAATTTCAAAGCTGTATTAAACACTGCAAGACCATTTAGTATTATTTTGTACATTTTAATTTTCTTTCATTTCGTCTCATATTCAAACTAATTCAAACGGTTCAAACAGCGTTTGTAGATGCTATTAACACTCCTTTATATAATTTCTAAGCTGTATTAAACAGTGCAAGACTATTTAGTATTATTTTGTACATTTAAACTTTCTTTCATTTCGTCTCATATTCAAACTAATTCAAACGGTTCAAACAGCGTTTGTAGATGCTATTAATACTCCTTTATATAATTTCAAAGCTGTATTAAGCACTGCAAGAACATTTAGTATTATTTTGTACATTTTAATTTTCTTTCATTTCGTCTCATATTCAAACTAATTCAAACGGTTCAAACAGCGTTTGTAGATGCTATTAACACTCCTTTATATAATTTCTAAACTGTATTAAACACTGCAAGACCATTTAGTATTATTTTGTACATTTTAACTTTCTTTCATTTCGTCTCATATTCAAACTAATTCAAACGATTCAAACAGCGTTTGTAGATGCTATTAATACTCCTTTATATAATTTCAAAGCTGTATTAAACACTGCAAGACCATTTAGTATTATTTTGTACATTTTAATTTTCTTTCATTTTGTCTCATATTCAAACTAATTCAAACGGTTCAAACAGCATTTGTAGATGCTATTAACACTCCTTTATATAATTTCTAAGCTGTATTAAACACTGCAAGACCATTTAGTATTATTTTGTACATTTTTAATTTTCTTTCATTTCGTCTCATATTCAAAGTAATTCAAACGGTTCAAACAGCGTTTGTAGATGCTATTAACACTCCTTTATATAATTTCTAAGCTGTATTAAACACTGCAAGAATATTTAGTATTATTTTGTACATTTTAATTTTCTTTTATTTCGTCTCATATTCAAACTAATTCAAACGGTTCAAACAGCGTTTGTAGATGCTATTAACACTCCTTTATATAATTTCAAAGCTGTATTAAACACTGCAAGACCATTTAGTATTATTTTGTACATTTTAACTTTCTGTCATTTCGTCTCAGTTTCAAACTAATTCAAACGGTTCAAACAGCGTTTGTAGATGCTATTAACACTCCTTTATATAATTTCAAAGCTGTATTAAACACTGCAAGACCATTTAGTTATTATTGTGTACATTTTAATTTTCTTTCATTTCGTCTCATATTCAAACTAATTCAAACGGTTCAAACAGCGTTTGTAGATGCTATTAATACTCCTTTATATAATTTCTAAGCTGTATTAAACACTGCAAGCCCATTTAGTTATTATTGTGTACATTTTAATTTTCTTTCATTTCGTCTCATATTCAAACTAATTCAAACGGTTCAAACAGCGTTTGTAGATGCTATTAACACTCCTTTATATAATTTCAAAGCTGTATTAAACACTGCAAGACCATTTAGTTATTATTGTGTACATTTTAATTTTCTTTCATTTCGTCTCATATTCAAACTAATTCAAACGGTTGAAACAGCGTTTGTAGATGCTATTAACACTTCTTTATATAATTTATAAGCTGTATTAAACACTGCAAGACCATTTAGTTATTATTGTGTACATTTTAATTTTCTTTCATTTCGTCTCATATTCAAACTAATTCAAACGGTTCAAACAGCGTTTGTAGATGCTATTAACACTCCTTTATATAATTTCAAAGCTGTATTAAACACTGCAAGACCATTTAGTATTATTTTGTACATTTTAACTTTCTTTCATTTCGTCTCAGATTCAAACTAATTCAAACGGTTCAAGCAGCGTTTGTAGATGCTATTAACACTTCTTTATATAATTTCTAAGCTGTATTAAACACTGCAAGACCATTTAGTATTATTTTGCACATTTTAACTTTCTTTCATTTCGTCTCATATTCAAACTAATTCAAACGGTTCAAACAGCGTTTGTAGATGCTATTAACACTCCTTTATATAATTTCAAAGCTGTATTAAACACTGCAAGACCATTTAGTTATTATTGTGTACATTTTAATTTTCTTTCATTTCGTCTCATATTCAAACTAATTCAAACGGATCAAACAGCGTTTGTAGATGCTATTAACACTCCTTTATATAATTTATAAGCTGTATTAAACACTGCAAGACCATTTAGTTATTATTGTGTACATTTTAATTTTCTTTCATTTCGTCTCATATTCAAACTAATTCAAACGGTTCAAACAGCGTTTGTAGATGCTATTAACACTCCTTTATATAATTTCAAAGCTGTATTAAACACTGCAAGACCATTTAGTATTATTTTGTACGTTTTAATTTTCTTTCAGTTCGTCTCATATTCAAACTAATTCAAACGGTTCAAACAGCGTTTGTAGATGCTATTAATACTCCTTTATGTAATTTTAAAGCTGAATTAAACACTGCAAGACCATTTAGTATTATTTTATACATTTTAATTTTCTTTCATTTCGCCTCATATTCAAACTAATTCAAACGGTTCAAACAGCGTTTGTAGATGCTATTAACACTCCATTATATAATTTATAAGCTGTATTAAACACTGCAAGACCATTTAGTTATTATTGTGTACATTTTAATTTTCTTTCATTTCGTCTCATATTCAAACTAATTCAAACGGTTCAAACAGCGTTTGTAGATGCTATTAACACTCCTTTATATAATTTCAAAGCTGTATTAAACACTGCAAGACCATTTAATATTATTTTGTACATTTAAATTTTATTTCAGTTCGTCTCATATTCAAACTAATTCAAACGGTTCAAACAGCGTTTGTATATGCTATTAATACTCCTTTATGTAATTTTAAAGCTGTATTAAACACTGCAAGACCATTTAGTATTATTTTGTACATTTTAATTTTCTTTCATTTCGTCTCATACTCAAACTAATTCAAACGGTTCAAACAGCGTTTGTAGATGCTATTAACACTCCTTTATATAATTTATAAGCTGTATTAAACACTGCAAGACCATTTAGTTATAATTGTGTACATTTTAATTTTCTTTCATTTCGTCTCATATTCAAACTAATTCAAACGGTTCAGACAGCGTTTGTAGATGCTATTAACACTCCTTTATATAATTTCAAAGCTGTATTAAACACTGCAAGACCATTTAGTATTATTTTGTACATTTTAATTTTCTTTCATTTCGTCTCATATTCAAACTAATTCAAACGGTTCAAACAGCGTTTGTAGATGCTATTAACACTCCTTTATATAATTTCAAAGCTGTATTAAACACTGCAAGACCATTTAGTATTATTTTGTAAATTTTAACTTTCTTTCATTTTGTCTCATATTCAAACTAATTCAAACGGTTCAAACAGCGTTTGTAGATGCTATTAACACTCCTTTATATAATTTCTAAGCTGTATTAAACACTGCAAGACCATTTAGAATTATTTTGTACATTTTAATTTTCTTTCATTTCGTCTCGTATTCAAACTAATTCAAACGGTTCAAATAGCGTTTGTAGATGCTATTAACACTCCTTTATATAATTTATAAGCTGTATTAAACACTGCAAGACCATTTAGTATTATTTTGTACATTTAACTTTCTTTCATTTCGTCTCATATTCAAACTAATTCAAACGGTTCAAACAGCGTTTGTAGATGCTATTAACACTCCTTTATATAATTTATAAGCTGTATTAAACACTGCAAGACCATTTAGCTAGTTATTATTGTGTACATTTTAATTTTCTTTCATTTCGTCTCATATTCAAACTAATTCAAACTGTTCAATCAGCGTTTGTAGATGCTATTAACACTCCTTTATATAATTTCAAAGCTGTATTAAACACTGCAAGACCATTTAGTATTATTTTGTACATTTTAATTTTCTTTCATTTCGTCTCATATTCAAACTAATTCAAACGGTTCAAACAGCGTTTGTAGATGCTATTAACACTCCTTTATATAATTTCTAAGCTGTATTAAACACTGCAAGACTATTTAGTATTATTTTGTACATTTTAACTTTCTTTCAGTTCGTCTCATATTCAAACTAATTCAAAAGGTTCAAACAGCGTTTGTAGATGCTATTAATACTCCTTTATATAATTTCTAAGCTGTATTAAACACTGCAAGACCATTTAGTTATTATTGTGTACATTTTAATTTTCTTTCATTTCGTCTCATATTCAAACTAATTGAAACTGTTCAAACAGCGTTTGTAGATGCTATTAACACTCCTTTATATAATTTCAAAGCTGTATTAAACACTGCAAGACCATTTAGTTATTATTGTGTACATTTTAATTTTCTTTTATTTTGTCTCATATTCAAACTAATTCAAACGCTTCAAACAGCGTTTGTAGATGCTATTAACACTCCTTTATATAATTTCAAAGCTGTATTAAACACTGCAAGACCATTTAGTATTATTTTGTACATTTTAATTTTCTTTCATTTCGTCTCATATTCAAACTAATTCAAACGGTTCAAACAGCGTTTGTAGATGCTATTAACACTCCTTTATATAATTTCTAAGCTGTATTAAACACTGCAAGACCATTTAGTATTATTTTGTACATTTTAACTTTCTTTCATTTCGTCTCATATTCAAACTAATTCAAACGGTTCAAACATCGTTTGTAGATGCTATTAACACTCCTTTATATAATTTCTAAGCTGTATTCAACACTGCAAGACCATTTAGTATTATTTTGTACATTTCAACTTTCTTTCATTTGGTCTCATATTCAAACTAATTCAAACGGTTCAGACAGCGTTTGTAGATGCTATTAATACTCCTTTATATAATTTCAAAGCTGTATTAAACACTGCAAGACCATTTAGTATTATTTTGTACATTTTAATTTTCTTTCATTTCGTCTCATATTCAAACTAATTCAAACGGTTCAAACAGCGTTTGTAGATGCTATTAACACTCCTTTATATAATTTCTAAACTGTATTAAACACTGCAAGACCATTTAGTATTATTTTGTACATTTTAACTTTCTTTGATTTCGTCTCATATTCAAACTAATTCAAACGGTTCAAACAGCGTTTGTAGATGCTATTAACACTCCTTTATATAATTTCAAAGCTGTATTAAACACTGCAAGACCATTTAGTATTATTTTGTACATTTTAATTTTCTTTCATTTCGTCTCATATTCAAACTAATTCAAACGGTTCAAACAGCGTTTGTAGATGCTATTAACACTCCTTTATATAATTTATAAGCTGTATTAAACACTGCAAGACCATTTAGTTATTATTGTGTACATTTTAATTTTCTTTCATTTCGTCTCATATTCAAACTAATTCAAACGGTTCAAACAGCGTTTGTAGATGCTATTAACACTCCTTTATATAATTTCAAAGCTGTATTAAACACTGCAAGACCATTTAGTATTATTTTGTACATTTTAATTTTCTTTCATTTCGTCTCATATTCAAACTAATTCAAACGGTTCAAACAGCGTTTGTAGATGCTATTAACACTCCTTTATATAATTTCGAAGCTGTATTAAACACTGCAAGACCATTTAGTATTATTTTGTACATTTTAACTTTCTTTCATTTCGTCTCATATTCAAACTAATTCAAACTGTTCAAACAGCGTTTGTAGATGCTATTAACACTCCTTTATATAATTTCTAAACTGTATTAAACACTGCAAGACCATTTAGTATTATTTTGTACATTTTAACTTTCTTTGATTTCGTCTCATATTCAAACTATTCCAACGGTTCAAACAGCGTTTGTAGATGCTATTAACACTCCTTTATATAATTTCAAAGCTGTATTAAACACTGCAAGACCATTTAGTATTATTTTGTACATTTTAATTTTCTTTCATTTCGTCTCATATTCAAACTAATTCAAACGGTTCAAACAGCGTTTGTAGATGCTATTAACACTCCTTTATATAATTTATAAGCTGTATTAAACACTGCAAGACCATTTAGTTATTATTGTGTACATTTTAATTTTCTTTCATTTCGTCTCATATTCAAACTAATTCAAACGGTTCAAACAGCGTTTGTAGATGCTATTAACACTCTTTTATATAATTTCAAAGCTGTATTAAACACTGCAAGACCATTTAGTATTATTTTGTACATTTTAATTTTCTTTCATTTCGTCTCATATTCAAACTAATTCAAACGGTTCAAACAGCGTTTGTAGATGCTATTAACACTCCTTTATATAATTTCGAAGCTGTATTAAACACTGCAAGACCATTTAGTTATTATTTTGTACATTTTAACTTTCTTTCATTTCGTCTCATATTCAAACTAATTCAAACTGTTCAAACAGCGTTTGTAGATGCTATTAACACTCCTTTATATAATTTCTAAGTTGTATTAAACACTGCAAGACCATTATTATTATTTTGTACATTTTAACTTTCTTTCATTTCGTCTCATATTCAAACTAATTCAAACGGTTCAAACAGCGTTTGTAGATGCTATTAATACGTCTTTATATAATTTCAAAGCTGTATTAAAACACTGCAAGACCATTTAGTATTATTTTGTCATTTTAATTTTCTTTCATTTCGTCTCATATTCAAACTAATTCAAACCGTTCAAACAGCGTTTGTAGATGCTATTAACACTCCTTTATATAATTTCTAAACTGTATTAAACACTGCAAGACCATTTAGTATTATTTTGTACATTTTAACTTTCTTTCATTTCGTCTCATATTCAAACTAATTCAAACTGTTCAAACAGCGTTTGTAGATGCTATTAATATTCCTTAATATACTTTCAAAGCTGTATTAAACACTGCAAGACCATTTAGTATTATTTTGTACATTTTAATTTTCTTTCATTTCGTCTCATATTCAAACTAATTTAAACGGTTCAAACAGCGTTTGTAGATGCTATTAACACTCCTTTATATAATTTCTAAGCTGTATTAAACACTGCAAGACCATTTAGTATTAGTTTGTACATTTTTAATTTTCTTTCATTTCGTCTCATATTCAAACTAATTCAAACGGTTCAAACAGCGTTTGTAGATGCTATTAACACTCCTTTATATAATTTCAAAGCTGTATTAAACACTGCAAGACCATTTAGTATTATTTTGTACATTTTAACTTTCTTTCATTTCGTCTCAGATTCAAACTAATTCAAACGATTCAAACAGCGTTTGTAGATTCTATTAACACTTCTTTATATAATTTCTAAGCTGTATTAAACACTGCAAGACCATTTAGTATTATTTTGTACATTTTAACTTTCTTTCATTTCGTCTCATATTCAAACTAATTCAAACGGTTCAAACAGCGTTTGTAGATGCTATTATTACTCCTTTATATAATTTCAAAGCTGTAGTAAACACTGCAAGACCATTTAGTTAGTATAGTGTACATTTTAATTTTCTTTCATTTCGTCTCATATTCAAACTAATTCAAACGGTTCAAACAGCGTTTGTAGATGCTATTAACACTCCTTTATATAATTTTTAAGCTGTATTAAACACTGCAAGACCATTTAGTTATTATTGTGTACATTTTAATTTTCTTTCATTTCGTCTCAGATTCAAACTAATTCAAACGGTTCAAACAGCGTTTGTAGATGCTATTAACACTCCTTTATATAATTTTCAAAGCTGTATTAAACACTGCAAGACCATTTAGTATTATTTTGTACATTTTAACTTTCTTTCATTTCGTCTCAGATTCAAACTAATTCAAACGGTTCAAACAGCGTTTGTAGATCCTATTAACACTTCTTTATATAATTTCTAAGCTGTATTAAACACTGCAAGACCATTTAGTATTATTTTGTACATTTTAACTTTCTTTCATTTCGTCTCATATTCAAACTAATTCAAACGGTTCAAACAGCGTTTGTAGATGCTATTAATACTCCTTTATATAATTTCAAAGCTGTATTAAACACTGCAAGACCATTTAGTTATTATTGTGTACATTTTAATTTTCTTTCATTTCGTCTCATATTCAAACTAATTCAAACGGTTCAAACACCGCTTGTAGATGCTATTAACACTCCTTTATATAATTTATAAGCTGTATTAAACACTGCAAGACCATTTAGTTATTATTGTGTACATTTTAATTTTCTTTCATTTCGTCTCATATTCAAACTAATTCAAACGGTTCAAACAGCGTTTGTAGATGCTATTAACACTCCTTTATATAATTGCAAAGCTGTATTAAACATTGCAAAACCATTTAGTATTATTTTGTACATTTTAATCTTCTTTCAGTTCGTCTCATATTCAAACTAATTCTAACGGTTCAAACAGCGTTTGTAGATGCTATTAACACTCCTTTATATAATTGCAAAGCTGTATTAAACATTGCAAAACCATTTAGTATTATTTTGTACATTTTAATTTTCTTTCATTTCGTCTCATAATCAAACTAATTCAAACGGTTCAAACAGCGTTTGTAGATGCTATTAACACTCCTTTATATAATTGCAAAGCTGTATTAAACATTGCAAGACCATTTAGTATTATTTTGTACATTTTAATCTTCTTTCAGTTCGTCTCATATTCAAACTAATTCAAACGGTTCAAACAGCGTTTGTAGATGCTATTAACACTCCTTTATATAATTGCAAAGCTGTATTAAACATTGCAAAACCATTTAGTATTATTTTGTACATTTTAATTTTCTTTCATTTCGTCTCATAATCAAACTAATTCAAACGGTTCAAACAGCGTTTGTAGATGCTATTAACACTCCTTTATATAATTTCTAAGCTGTATTAAACACTGCAAGACTATTTAGTATTATTTTGTACATTTTAACTTTCTTTCATTTCGTCTCATATTCAAAACTAATTCAAACGGTTCAAACAGCGTTTGTAGATGCTATTATTAATACTCCTTTATATAATTTCTAAGCTGTATTAAACACTGCAAGACTATTTAGTATTATTTTGTACATTTTAACTTTCTTTCATTTCGTCTCATATTCAAACTAATTCAAACGGTTCAAACAGCGTTTGTAGATGCTATTATTAATACTCCTTTATATAATTTCAAAGCTGTATTAAGCACTGCAAGAACATTTAGTATTATTTTGTACCTTTTAATTTTCTTCATTTTGTCTCATATTCAAACTAATTCAAACGGTTCAAACAGCGTTTGTAGATGCTATTAACACTCCTTTATATAATTTCTAAACTGTATTAAACACTGCAAGACCATTTAGTATTATTTTGTACATTTTAACTTTCTTTGATTTCGTCTCATATTCAAACTAATTCAAACGGTTCAAACAGCGTTTGTAGATGCTATTAACACTCCTTTATATAATTTCAAAGCTGTATTAAACACTGCAAGACCATTTAGTATTATTTTGTACATTTTAATTTTCTTTCATTTCGTCTCATATTCAAACTAATTCAAACGGTTCAAACAGCGTTTGTAGATGCTATTAACACTCCTTTATATAATTTATAAGCTGTATTAAACACTGCAAGACCATTTAGTTATTATTGTGTACATTTTAATTTTCTTTCATTTCGTCTCATATTCAAACTAATTCAAACGGTTCAAACAGCGTTTGTAGATGCTATTAACACTCCTTTATATAATTTCAAGCTGTATTAAACACTGCAAGACCATTTAGTATTATTTTGTACATTTTAATTTTCTTTCATTTCGTCTCATATTCAAACTAATTCAAACGGTTCAAACAGCGTTTGTAGATGCTATTAACACTCCTTTATATAATTTCGAAGCTGTATTAAACACTGCAAGACCATTTAGTATTATTTTGTACATTTTAACTTTCTTTCATTTCGTCTCATATTCAAACTAATTCAAACTGTTCAAACAGCGTTTGTAGATGCTATTAACACTCCTTTATATAATTTCTAAACTGTATTAAACACTGCAAGACCATTTAGTATTATTTTGTACATTTTAACTTTCTTTGATTTCGTCTCATATTCAAACTATTCCAACGGTTCAAACAGCGTTTGTAGATGCTATTAACACTCCTTTATATAATTTCAAAGCTGTATTAAACACTGCAAGACCATTTAGTATTATTTTGTACATTTTAATTTTCTTTCATTTCGTCTCATATTCAAACTAATTCAAACGGTTCAAACAGCGTTTGTAGATGCTATTAACACTCCTTTATATAATTTATAAGCTGTATTAAACACTGCAAGACCATTTAGTTATTATTGTGTACATTTTAATTTTCTTTCATTTCGTCTCATATTCAAACTAATTCAAACGGTTCAAACAGCGTTTGTAGATGCTATTAACACTCTTTTATATAATTCAAAGCTGTATTAAACACTGCAAGACCATTTAGTATTATTTTGTACATTTTAATTTTCTTTCATTTCGTCTCATATTCAAACTAATTCAAACGGTTCAAACAGCGTTTGTAGATGCTATTAACACTCCTTTATATAATTTCGAAGCTGTATTAAACACTGCAAGACCATTTAGTTATTATTTTGTACATTTTAACTTTCTTTCATTTCGTCTCATATTCAAACTAATTCAAACTGTTCAAACAGCGTTTGTAGATGCTATTAACACTCCTTTATATAATTTCTAAGTTGTATTAAACACTGCAAGACCATTATTATTATTTTGTACATTTTAACTTTCTTTCATTTCGTCTCATATTCAAACTAATTCAAACGGTTCAAACAGCGTTTGTAGATGCTATTAATACGTCTTTATATAATTTCAAAGCTGTATTAAACACTGCAAGACCATTTAGTATTATTTTGTCATTTTAATTTTCTTTCATTTCGTCTCATATTCAAACTAATTCAAACCGTTCAAACAGCGTTTGTAGATGCTATTAACACTCCTTTATATAATTTCTAAACTGTATTAAACACTGCAAGACCATTTAGTATTATTTTGTACATTTTAACTTTCTTTCATTTCGTCTCATATTCAAACTAATTCAAACTGTTCAAACAGCGTTTGTAGATGCTATTAATATTCCTTAATATACTTTCAAAGCTGTATTAAACACTGCAAGACCATTTAGTATTATTTTGTACATTTTAATTTTCTTTCATTTCGTCTCATATTCAAACTAATTTAAACGGTTCAAACAGCGTTTGTAGATGCTATTAACACTCCTTTATATAATTTCTAAGCTGTATTAAACACTGCAAGACCATTTAGTATTAGTTTGTACATTTTTAATTTTCTTTCATTTCGTCTCATATTCAAACTAATTCAAACGGTTCAAACAGCGTTTGTAGATGCTATTAACACTCCTTTATATAATTTCAAAGCTGTATTAAACACTGCAAGACCATTTAGTATTATTTTGTACATTTTAACTTTCTTTCATTTCGTCTCAGATTCAAACTAATTCAAACGATTCAAACAGCGTTTGTAGATTCTATTAACACTTCTTTATATAATTTCTAAGCTGTATTAAACACTGCAAGACCATTTAGTATTATTTTGTACATTTTAACTTTCTTTCATTTCGTCTCATATTCAAACTAATTCAAACGGTTCAAACAGCGTTTGTAGATGCTATTATTACTCCTTTATATAATTTCAAAGCTGTAGTAAACACTGCAAGACCATTTAGTTAGTATAGTGTACATTTTAATTTTCTTTCATTTCGTCTCATATTCAAACTAATTCAAACGGTTCAAACAGCGTTTGTAGATGCTATTAACACTCCTTTATATAATTTTTAAGCTGTATTAAACACTGCAAGACCATTTAGTTATTATTGTGTACATTTTAATTTTCTTTCATTTCGTCTCAGATTCAAACTAATTCAAACGGTTCAAACAGCGTTTGTAGATGCTATTAACACTCCTTTATATAATTTCAAAGCTGTATTAAACACTGCAAGACCATTTAGTATTATTTTGTACATTTTAACTTTCTTTCATTTCGTCTCAGATTCAAACTAATTCAAACGGTTCAAACAGCGTTTGTAGATCCTATTAACACTTCTTTATATAATTTCTAAGCTGTATTAAACACTGCAAGACCATTTAGTATTATTTTGTACATTTTAACTTTCTTTCATTTCGTCTCATATTCAAACTAATTCAAACGGTTCAAACAGCGTTTGTAGATGCTATTAATACTCCTTTATATAATTTCAAAGCTGTATTAAACACTGCAAGACCATTTAGTTATTATTGTGTACATTTTAATTTTCTTTCATTTCGTCTCATATTCAAACTAATTCAAACGGTTCAAACACCGCTTGTAGATGCTATTAACACTCCTTTATATAATTTATAAGCTGTATTAAACACTGCAAGACCATTTAGTTATTATTGTGTACATTTTAATTTTCTTTCATTTCGTCTCATATTCAAACTAATTCAAACGGTTCAAACAGCGTTTGTAGATGCTATTAACACTCCTTTATATAATTGCAAAGCTGTATTAAACATTGCAAAACCATTTAGTATTATTTTGTACATTTTAATCTTCTTTCAGTTCGTCTCATATTCAAACTAATTCTAACGGTTCAAACAGCGTTTGTAGATGCTATTAACACTCCTTTATATAATTGCAAAGCTGTATTAAACATTGCAAAACCATTTAGTATTATTTTGTACATTTTAATTTTCTTTCATTTCGTCTCATAATCAAACTAATTCAAACGGTTCAAACAGCGTTTGTAGATGCTATTAACACTCCTTTATATAATTGCAAAGCTGTATTAAACATTGCAAGACCATTTAGTATTATTTTGTACATTTTAATCTTCTTTCAGTTCGTCTCATATTCAAACTAATTCAAACGGTTCAAACAGCGTTTGTAGATGCTATTAACACTCCTTTATATAATTGCAAAGCTGTATTAAACATTGCAAAACCATTTAGTATTATTTTGTACATTTTAATTTTCTTTCATTTCGTCTCATAATCAAACTAATTCAAACGGTTCAAACAGCGTTTGTAGATGCTATTAACACTCCTTTATATAATTTCTAAGCTGTATTAAACACTGCAAGACTATTTAGTATTATTTTGTACATTTTAACTTTCTTTCATTTCGTCTCATATTCAAACTAATTCAAACGGTTCAAACAGCGTTTGTAGATGCTATTATTAATACTCCTTTATATAATTTCTAAGCTGTATTAAACACTGCAAGACTATTTAGTATTATTTTGTACATTTTAACTTTCTTTCATTTCGTCTCATATTCAAACTAATTCAAACGGTTCAAACAGCGTTTGTAGATGCTATTATTAATACTCCTTTATATAATTTCAAAGCTGTATTAAGCACTGCAAGAACATTTAGTATTATTTTGTACCTTTTAATTTTCTTCATTTTGTCTCATATTCAAACTAATTCAAACGGTTCAGACAGCGTTTGTAGATGCTATTAACACTCCTTTATATAATTTCTAAGCTGTATTAATCACTGCAAGACTATTTAGTATTATTTTGTACATTTTAACTTTCTTTCATTTCGTCTCATATTCAAACTAATTCAAACGGTTCAAACAGCGTTTGTAGATGCTATTATTAATACTCCTTTATATAATTTCAAAGCTGTATTAAGCACTGCAAGAACATTTAGTATTATTTTGTACCTTTTAATTTTCTTCATTTTGTCTCATATTCAAACTAATTCAAACGGTTCAGACAGCGTTTGTAGATGCTATTAACACTCCTTTATATAATTTCTAAGCTGTATTAAACACTGCAAGACTATTTAGTATTATTTTGTACATTTTAACTTTCTTTCATTTCGTCTCATATTCAAACTAATTCAAACGGTTCAAACAGCGTTTGTAGATGCTATTATTAATACTCCTTTATATAATTTCAAAGCTGTATTAAGCACTGCAAGAACATTTAGTATTATTTTGTACCTTTTAATTTTCTTCATTTTGTCTCATATTCAAACTAATTCAAACGGTTCAGACAGCGTTTGTAGATGCTATTAACACTCCTTTATATAATTTCTAAGCTGTATTAAACACTGCAAGACTATTTAGTATTATTTTGTACATTTTAACTTTCTTTCATTTCGTCTCATATTCAAACTAATTCAAACGGTTCAAACAGCGTTTGTAGATGCTATTAACTCTCCTTTATATAATTTCTAAGCTGTATTAAACACTGCAAGACTATTTAGTATTATTTTGTACATTTTAACTTTCTTTCATTTCGTCTCATATTCAAACTAATTCAAACGGTTCAAACAGCGTTTGTAGATGCTATTATTAATACTCCTTTATATAATTTCAAAGCTGTATTAAGCACTGCAAGAACATTTAGTATTATTTTGTACCTTTTAATTTTCTTCATTTTGTCTCATATTCAAACTAATTCAAACGGTTCAGACAGCGTTTGTAGATGCTATTAACACTCCTTTATATAATTTCTAAACTGTATTAAACACTGCAAGACCATTTAGTATTATTTTGTACATTTTAACTTTCTTTCATTTCGTCTCATATTAAAACTAATTCAAACGGTTCAAACAGCGTTTGTAGATGCTATTAATACTCCTTTATATAATTTCAAAGCTGTATTAAACACTGCAAGACCATTTAGTATTATTTTGTACATTTTAATTTTCTTTCATTTCGTCTCATATTCAAACTAATTCAAACGGTTCAAACAGCGTTTGTATATGCTATTAACACTCCTTTATATAATTTATAAGCTGTATTAAACACTGCAAGACCATTTAGTTATTATTGTGTACATTTTAATTTTCTTTCATTTCGTCTCATATTCAAACTAATTCAAACGGTTCAAACAGCGTTTGTAGATGCTATTAACACTCCTTTATATAATTGCAAAGCTGTATTAAACATTGCAAAACCATTTAGTATTATTTTGTACATTTTAATCTTCTTTCAGTTCGTCTCATATTCAAACTAATTCTAACGGTTCAAACAGCGTTTGTAGATGCTATTAACACTCCTTTATATAATTGCAAAGCTGTATTAAACATTGCAAAACCATTTAGTATTATTTTGTACATTTTAATTTTCTTTCATTTCGTCTCATAATCAAACTAATTCAAACGGTTCAAACAGCGTTTGTAGATGCTATTAACACTCCTTTATATAATTGCAAAGCTGTATTAAACATTGCAAGACCATTTAGTATTATTTTGTACATTTTAATCTTCTTTCAGTTCGTCTCATATTCAAACTAATTCAAACGGTTCAAACAGCGTTTGTAGATGCTATTAACACTCCTTTATATAATTGCAAAGCTGTATTAAACATTGCAAAACCATTTAGTATTATTTTGTACATTTTAATTTTCTTTCATTTCGTCTCATAATCAAACTAATTCAAACGGTTCAAACAGCGTTTGTAGATGCTATTAACACTCCTTTATATAATTTCTAAGCTGTATTAAACACTGCAAGACTATTTAGTATTATTTTGTACATTTTAACTTTCTTTCATTTCGTCTCATATTCAAACTAATTCAAACGGTTCAAACAGCGTTTGTAGATGCTATTATTAATACTCCTTTATATAATTTCTAAGCTGTATTAAACACTGCAAGACTATTTAGTATTATTTTGTACATTTTAACTTTCTTTCATTTCGTCTCATATTCAAACTAATTCAAACGGTTCAAACAGCGTTTGTAGATGCTATTATTAATACTCCTTTATATAATTTCAAAGCTGTATTAAGCACTGCAAGAACATTTAGTATTATTTTGTACCTTTTAATTTTCTTCATTTTGTCTCATATTCAAACTAATTCAAACGGTTCAGACAGCGTTTGTAGATGCTATTAACACTCCTTTATATAATTTCTAAGCTGTATTAAACACTGCAAGACTATTTAGTATTATTTTGTACATTTTAACTTTCTTTCATTTCGTCTCATATTCAAACTAATTCAAACGGTTCAAACAGCGTTTGTAGATGCTATTATTAATACTCCTTTATATAATTTCAAAGCTGTATTAAGCACTGCAAGAACATTTAGTATTATTTTGTACCTTTTAATTTTCTTCATTTTGTCTCATATTCAAACTAATTCAACGGTTCAGACAGCGTTTGTAGATGCTATTAACACTCCTTTATATAATTTCTAAGCTGTATTAAACACTGCAAGACTATTTAGTATTATTTTGTACATTTTAACTTTCTTTCATTTCGTCTCATATTCAAACTAATTCAAACGGTTCAAACAGCGTTTGTAGATGCTATTATTAATACTCCTTTATATAATTTCAAAGCTGTATTAAGCACTGCAAGAACATTTAGTATTATTTTGTACCTTTTAATTTTCTTCATTTTGTCTCATATTCAAACTAATTCAAACGGTTCAGACAGCGTTTGTAGATGCTATTAACACTCCTTTATATAATTTCTAAGCTGTATTAAACACTGCAAGACTATTTAGTATTATTTTGTACATTTTAACTTTCTTTCATTTCGTCTCATATTCAAACTAATTCAAACGGTTCAAACAGCGTTTGTAGATGCTATTAACTCTCCTTTATATAATTTCTAAGCTGTATTAAACACTGCAAGACTATTTAGTATTATTTTGTACATTTTAACTTTCTTTCATTTCGTCTCATATTCAAACTAATTCAAACGGTTCAAACAGCGTTTGTAGATGCTATTATTAATACTCCTTTATATAATTTCAAAGCTGTATTAAGCACTGCAAGAACATTTAGTATTATTTTGTACCTTTTAATTTTCTTCATTTTGTCTCATATTCAAACTAATTCAAACGGTTCAGACAGCGTTTGTAGATGCTATTAACACTCCTTTATATAATTTCTAAACTGTATTAAACACTGCAAGACCATTTAGTATTATTTTGTACATTTTAACTTTCTTTCATTTCGTCTCATATTAAAACTAATTCAAACGGTTCAAACAGCGTTTGTAGATGCTATTAATACTCCTTTATATAATTTCAAAGCTGTATTAAACACTGCAAGACCATTTAGTATTATTTTGTACATTTTAATTTTCTTTCATTTCGTCTCATATTCAAACTAATTCAAACGGTTCAAACAGCGTTTGTATATGCTATTAACACTCCTTTATATAATTTCAAAGCTGTATTAAACACTGCAAGACCATTTAGTATTATTTTGTACATTTTAACTTTCTTTCATTTCGTCTCAGATTCAAACTAATTCAAACGGTTCAAACAGCGTTTGTAGATCCTATTAACACTTCTTTATATAATTTCTAAGCTGTATTAAACACTGCAAGACCATTTAGTATTATTTTGTACATTTTAACTTTCTTTCATTTCGTCTCATATTCAAACTAATTCAAACGGTTCAAACAGCGTTTGTAGATGCTATTAATACTCCTTTATATAATTTCAAAGCTGTATTAAACACTGCAAGACCATTTAGTTATTATTGTGTACATTTTAATTTTCTTTCATTTCGTCTCATATTCAAACTAATTCAAACGGTTCAAACAGCGCTTGTAGATGCTATTAACACTCCTTTATATAATTTATAAGCTGTATTAAACACTGCAAGACCATTTAGTTATTATTGTGTACATTTTAATTTTCTTTCATTTCGTCTCATATTCAAACTAATTCAAACGGTTCAAACAGCGTTTGTAGATGCTATTAACACTCCTTTATATAATTGCAAAGCTGTATTAAACATTGCAAAACCATTTAGTATTATTTTGTACATTTTAATCTTCTTTCAGTTCGTCTCATATTCAAACTAATTCTAACGGTTCAAACAGCGTTTGTAGATGCTATTAACACTCCTTTATATAATTGCAAAGCTGTATTAAACATTGCAAAACCATTTAGTATTATTTTGTACATTTTAATTTTCTTTCATTTCGTCTCATAATCAAACTAATTCAAACGGTTCAAACAGCGTTTGTAGATGCTATTAACACTCCTTTATATAATTGCAAAGCTGTATTAAACATTGCAAAACCATTTAGTATTATTTTGTACATTTTAATCTTCTTTCAGTTCGTCTCATATTCAAACTAATTCAAACGGTTCAAACAGCGTTTGTAGATGCTATTAACACTCCTTTATATAATTGCAAAGCTGTATTAAACATTGCAAAACCATTTAGTATTATTTTGTACATTTTAATTTTCTTTCATTTCGTCTCATAATCAAACTAATTCAAACGGTTCAAACAGCGTTTGTAGATGCTATTAACACTCCTTTATATAATTTCTAAGCTGTATTAAACACTGCAAGACCATTTAGTATTATTTTGTACATTTTAACTTTCTTTCATTTCGTCTCATATTCAAACTAATTCAAACGGTTCAAACAGCGTTTGTAGATGCTATTAACTCTCCTTTATATAATTTCTAAGCTGTATTAAACACTGCAAGACTATTTAGTATTATTTTGTACATTTTAACTTTCTTTCATTTCGTCTCATATTCAAACTAATTCAAACGGTTCAAACAGCGTTTGTAGATGCTATTATTAATACTCCTTTATATAATTTCAAAGCTGTATTAAGCACTGCAAGAACATTTAGTATTATTTTGTACCTTTTAATTTTCTTCATTTTGTCTCATATTCAAACTAATTCAAACGGTTCAGACAGCGTTTGTAGATGCTATTAACACTCCTTTATATAATTTCTAAACTGTATTAAACACTGCAAGACCATTTAGTATTATTTTGTACATTTTAACTTTCTTTCATTTCGTCTCATATTAAAACTAATTCAAACGGTTCAAACAGCGTTTGTAGATGCTATTAATACTCCTTTATATAATTTCAAAGCTGTATTAAACACTGCAAGACCATTTAGTATTATTTTGTACATTTTAATTTTCTTTCATTTCGTCTCATATTCAAACTAATTCAAACGGTTCAAACAGCGTTTGTATATGCTATTAACACTTCTTTATATAATTTCTAAGCTGTATTAAACACTGCAAGACCATTTAGTATTATTTTGTACATTTTTAATTTTCTTTCATTTCGTCTCATATTCAAACTAATTCAAACGGTTCAAACAGCGTTTGTAGATGCTATGAACACTTCTTTATATAATTTCTAAGCTGTATTAAACACTGCAAGACCATTTAGTATTATTTTGTACATTTTAACTTTCTTTCATTTCGTCTCATATTCAAACTAATTCAAACGGTTCAAACAGCGTTTGTAGATGCTATTAATACTCCTTTATATAATTTCAAAGCTGTATTAAACACTGCAAGACCATTTAGTTATTATTGTGTACATTTAAATTTTCTTTCATTTCGTCTCATATTCAAACTAATTCAAACGGTTCAAACAGCGCTTGTAGATGCTATTAACACTTCTTTATATAATTTATAAGCTGTATTAAACACTGCAAGACCATTTAGTTATTATTGTGTACATTTTAATTTTCTTTCATTTCGTCTCATATTCAAACTAATTCAAATGGTTCAAACAGCGTTTGTAGATGCTATTAACACTCCTTTATATAATTTCAAAGCTGTATTTAACACTGCAAGACCATTTAATATTATTTTGTACATTTAAATTTTATTTCAGTTCGTCTCATATTCAAACTAATTCAAACGGTTCAAACAGCGTTTGTAGATGCTATTAATACTCCTTTATGTAATTTTAAAGCTGTATTAAACACTGCAAGACCATTTAGTATTATTTTGTACATTTTAATTTTCTTTCATTTCGTCTCATACTCAAACTAATTCAAACGGTTCAAACAGCGTTTGTAGATGCTATTAACACTCCTTTATATAATTTATAAGCTGTATTAAACACTGCAAGACCATTTAGTTATAATTGTGTACATTTTAATTTTCTTTCATTTCGTCTCATATTCAAACTAATTCAAACGGTTCAGACAGCGTTTGTAGATGCTATTAACACTCCTTTATATAATTTCAAAGCTGTATTAAACACTGCAAGACCATTTAGTATTATTTTGTACATTTTAATTTTCTTTCATTTCGTCTCATATTCAAACTAATTCAAACGGTTCAAACAGCGTTTGTAGATGCTATTAACACTCCTTTATATAATTTCTAAGCTGTATTAAACAGTGCAAGACTATTTAGTATTATTTTGTACATTTAAACTTTCTTTCATTTCGTCTCATATTCAAACTAATTCAAACGGTTCAAACAGCGTTTGTAGATGCTATTAATACTCCTTTATATAATTTCAAAGCTGTATTAAGCACTGCAAGAACATTTAGTATTATTTTGTACATTTTAATTTTCTTTCATTTCGTCTCATATTCAAACTAATTCAAACGGTTCAAACAGCGTTTGTAGATGCTATTAACACTCCTTTATATAATTTCTAAACTGTATTAAACACTGCAAGACCATTTAGTATTATTTTGTACATTTTAACTTTCTTTCATTTCGTCTCATATTCAAACTAATTCAAACGATTCAAACAGCGTTTGTAGATGCTATTAATACTCCTTTATATAATTTCAAAGCTGTATTAAGCACTGCAAGACCATTTAGTATTATTTTGTACATTTTAATTTTCTTTCATTTTGTCTCATATTCAAACTAATTCAAACGGTTCAAACAGCATTTGTAGATGCTATTAACACTCCTTTATATAATTTCTAAGCTGTATTAAACACTGCAAGACCATTTAGTATTATTTTGTACATTTTTAATTTTCTTTCATTTCGTCTCATATTCAAAGTAATTCAAACGGTTCAAACAGCGTTTGTAGATGCTATTAACACTCCTTTATATAATTTCTAAGCTGTATTAAACACTGCAAGACCATTTAGTATTATTTTGTACATTTTAATTTTCTTTTATTTCGTCTCATATTCAAACTAATTCAAACGGTTCAAACAGCGTTTGTAGATGCTATTAACACTCCTTTATATAATTTCAAAGCTGTATTAAACACTGCAAGACCATTTAGTATTATTTTGTACATTTTAACTTTCTGTCATTTCGTCTCAGTTTCAAACTAATTCAAACGGTTCAAACAGCGTTTGTAGATGCTATTAACACTCCTTTATATAATTTCAAAGCTGTATTAAACACTGCAAGACCATTTAGTTATTATTGTGTACATTTTAATTTTCTTTCATTTCGTCTCATATTCAAACTAATTCAAACGGTTCAAACAGCGTTTGTAGATGCTATTAATACTCCTTTATATAATTTCTAAGCTGTATTAAACACTGCAAGACCATTTAGTTATTATTGTGTACATTTTAATTTTCTTTCATTTCGTCTCATATTCAAACTAATTCAAACGGTTCAAACAGCGTTTGTAGATGCTATTAACACTCCTTTATATAATTTCAAAGCTGTATTAAACACTGCAAGACCATTTAGTTATTATTGTGTACATTTAATTTTCTTTCATTTCGTCTCATATTCAAACTAATTCAAACGGTTCAAACAGCGTTTGTAGATGCTATTAATACTCCTTTATATAATTTCTAAGCTGTATTAAACACTGCAAGACCATTTAGTTATTATTGTGTACATTTTAATTTTCTTTCATTTCGTCTCATATTCAAACTAATTCAAACGGTTCAAACAGCGTTTGTAGATGCTATTAACACTCCTTTATATAATTTCAAAGCTGTATTAAACACTGCAAGACCATTTAGTTATTATTGTGTACATTTTAATTTTCTTTCATTTCGTCTCATATTCAAACTAATTCAAACGGTTCAAACAGCGTTTGTAGATGCTATTAATACTCCTTTATATAATTTCTAAGCTGTATTAAACACTGCAAGACCATTTAGTTATTATTGTGTACATTTTAATTTTCTTTCATTTCGTCTCATATTCAAACTAATTCAAACGGTTCAAACAGCGTTTGTAGATGCTATTAACACTCCTTTATATAATTTCAAAGCTGTATTAAACACTGCAAGACCATTTAGTATTATTTTGCACATTTTAACTTTCTTTCATTTCGTCTCATATTCAATCTAATTCAAACGGTTCAAACAGCGTTTGTAGATGCTATTAATACTCCTTTATATAATTTCAAAGCTGTATTAAACACCGGAAGACCATTTAGTTATTATTGTGTACATTTTAATTTTCTTTCATTTCGTCTCATATTCAAACTAATTCAAACGGATCAAACAGCGCTTGTAGATGCTATTAACACTCCTTTATATAATTTATAAGCTGTATTAAACACTGCAAGACCATTTAGTTATTATTGTGTACATTTTAATTTTCTTTCATTTCGTCTCATATTCAAACTAATTCAAACGGTTAAAACAGCGTTTGTAGATGCTATTAACACTCCTTTATATAATTTCAAAGCTGTATTAAACACTGCAGGACCATTTAGTATTATTTTGTACATTTTAATTTTCTTTCAGTTCGTCTCATATTCAAACTAATTCAAACGGTTCAAACAGCGTTTGTAGATGCTATTAATACTCCTTTATGTAATTTTAAAGCTGAATTAAACACTGCAAGACCATTTAGTATTATTTTATACATTTTAATTTTCTTTCATTTCGCCTCATATTCAAACTAATTCAAACAGTTCAAACAGCGTTTGTAGATGCTATTAACACTCCATTATATAATTTATAAGCTGTATTAAACACTGAAAGACCATTTAGTTATAATTGTGTACATTTTAATTTTCTTTCATTTCGTCTCATATTCAAACTAATTCAAACGGTTCAAACAGCGTTTGTAGATGCTATTAACACTCCTTTATATAATTTCAAAGCTGTATTAAACACTGCAAAACCATTTAGTATTTTGTACATTTTAATTTTCTTTCATTTCGTCTCATATTCAAACTAATTCAAACGGTTCACACAGCGTTTGTAGATGCTATTAACACTCCTTTATATAATTTCTAAGCTGTATTAAAGACTGCAAGACCATTTAGTATTATTTTGTACATTTTAACTTTCTTTCATTTCGTCTCATATTCAAACTAATTCAAACGGTTCAAACAGCGTTTGTAGATGCTATTAACACTCCTTTATATAATTTCTAAGCTGTATTAAACACTGCAAGACCATTTACTGTTATTTTGTACATTTTAACTTTCTTTTATTTCGTCTCAGATTCAAACTAATTCAAACGGTTCAAACAGCGTTTGTAGATGCTATTAACACTTCTTTATATAATTTCAAAGCTGTATTAAACACTGCAAGACCATTTAGTATTATTTTGTACATTTTAACTTTCTTTCATTTCGTCTCAGATTCAAACTAATTCAAACGGTTCAAACAGCGTTTGTAGATGCTATTAACACTTCTTTAAATAGTTTATAAGCTGTATTAAACACTGCAAGACCATTTAGTATTATTTTGTACATTTTAACTTTCTTTCATTTCGTCTCATATTCAAACTAATTCAAACGGTTCAAACAGCGTTTGTAGATGCTATTAATACTCCTTTATATAATTTCAAAGCTGTATTAAGCACTGCAAGAACATTTAGTATTATTTTGTACATTTTAATTTTCTTTCATTTCGTCTCATATTCAAACTAATTCAAACGGTTCAAACAGCGTTTGTAGATGCTATTAACACTCCTTTATATAATTTCAAAGCTGTATTAAACACTGCAAGACCATTTAGTTATTATTGTGTACATTTTAATTTTCTTTCATTTCGTCTCATATTCAAACTAATTCAAACGGTTGAAACAGCGTTTGTAGATGCTATTAACACTCCTTTATATAATTTCAAAGCTGTATTAAACACTGCAAGACCATTTAGTATTATTTTGTACATTTTAATTTTCTTTCATTTCGTCTCATATTCAAACTAATTCAAACGGTTCAAACAGCGTTTGTAGATGCTATTAACACTCCTTTATATAATTTCTAAGCTGTATTAAACACTGCAAGACCATTTAGTATTATTTTGTACATTTTAATTTTCTTTCATTTCGTCTCATATTTAAACTAATTCAAACGGTTCAAACAGCGTTTGTAGATGCTATTAATACTCCTTTATATAATTTATAAGCTGTATTAAACTCTGCAAGACCATTTAGTTATTATTGTGTACATTTTAATTTTCTTTCATTTCGTCTCATATTCAAACTAATTCAAACGGTTCAAACAGCGTTTGTAGATGCTATTAACACTCCTTTATATAATTTCAAAGCTGTATTAAACACTGCAAGACCCTTTAGTATTATTTTGTACATTTTAACTTTCTTGCATTTCGTCTCAGATTCAAACTAATTCAAACGGTTCAAACAGCGTTTGTAGATGCTATTAACACTCCTTTATATAATTTCAAAGCTGTATTAAACACTGCAAGATCATTTAGTATTATTTTGCACATTTTAACTTTCTTTCATTTCGTCTCATATTCAAACTAATTCAAACGGTTCAAACAGCGTTTGTAGATGCTATTAATACTCCTTTATATAATTTCAAAGCTGTATTAAACACCGGAAGACCATTTAGTTATTATTGTGTACATTTTAATTTTCTTTCATTTCGTCTCATATTCAAACTAATTCAAACGGATCAAACAGCGCTTGTAGATGCTATTAACACTCCTTTATATAATTTATAAGCTGTATTAAACACTGCAAGACCATTTAGTTATTATTGTGTACATTTTAATTTTCTTTCATTTCGTCTCATATTCAAACTAATTCAAACGGTTCAAACAGCGTTTGTAGATGCTATTAACACTCCTTTATATAATTTCAAAGCTGTATTAAACACTGCAAGACCATTTAGTATTATTTTGTACATTTTAATTTTCTTTCAGTTCGTCTCATATTCAAACTAATTCAAACGGTTCAAACAGCGTTTGTAGATGCTATTAATACTCCTTTATGTAATTTGAAAGCTGAATTAAACACTGCAAGACCATTTAGTATTATTTTATACATTTTAATTTTCTTTCATTTCGCCTCATATTCAAACTAATTCTAACGTTTCAAACAGCGTTTGTAGATGCTATTAACACTCCATTATATAATTTATAAGCTGTATTAAACACTGAAAGACCATTTAGTTATAATTGTGTACATTTTAATTTTCTTTCATTTCGTCTCATATTCAAACTAATTCAAACTGTTCAGACAGCGTTTGTAGATGCTATTAACACTCCTTTATATAATTTCAAAGCTGTATTAAACACTGCAAGACCATTTAGTATTTTGTACATTTTAATTTTCTTTCATTTCGTCTCATATTCAAACTAATTCAAACGGTTCACACAGCGTTTGTAGATGCTATTAACACTCCTTTATATAATTTCTAAGCTGTATTAAAGACTGCAAGACCATTTAGTAATATTTTGTACATTTTAACTTTCTTTCATTTCGTCTCATATTCAAACTAATTCAAACGGTTCAAACAGCGTTTGTAGATGCTATTAACACTGCTTTATATAATTTCTAACCTGTATTGAACACTGCAGGACCATTTAGTATTATTTTGTACATTTTAACTTTGTTTCATTTCGTCTCATATTCAAACTAATTCAAACGGTTAAAACAGCGTTTGTAGATGCTATTAATACTAATTTATATAATTTCAAATGTGTATTAAACACTGCAAGACCATTTAGTATTATTTTGTACATTTTAATTTTCTTTCATTTCGTCTCATATTCAAACTAATTCAAACGGTTCAAACAGCGTTTGTAGATGCTATTAACACTCCTTTATATAATTTCTAAGCTGTATTAAACACTGCAAGACCATTTAGTATTATTTTGTACATTTTTAATTTTCTTTCATTTCGTCTCATATTCAAACTAATTCAAACGGTTCAAACAGCGTTTGTAGATGCTATTAACACTCCTTTATATAATTTCTAAGCTGTATTAAACACTGCAAGACTATTTAGTATTATTTTGTACATTTAAACTTTCTTTCATTTCGTCTCATATTCAAACTAATTCAAACGGTTCAAACAGCGTTTGTAGATGCTATTAATACTCCTTTATATAATTTCAAAGCTGTATTAAGCACTGCAAGAACATTTAGTATTATTTTGTACATTTTAATTTTCTTTCATTTCGTCTCATATTCAAACTAATTCAAACGGTTCAAACAGCGTTTGTAGATGCTATTAACACTCCTTTATATAATTTCTAAACTGTATTAAACACTGCAAGAACATTTAGTATTTTGTACATTTTAATTTTCTTTCATTTCGTCTCATATTCAAACTAATTCAAACGGTTTAAACAGGGTTTGTAGATGCTATTAACACTCCTTTATATAATTGCTAAGCTGTATTAAACACTGCAAGACCATTTAGTATTATTTTGTACAGTTTTAATTTTCTTTCATTTCGTCTCATATTCAAACTAATTCAAACGGTTCAAACAGCGTTTGTAGATGCTATTAACACTCCTTTATATAATTTCTAAGCTGTATTAAACACTGCAAGACCATTTAGTATTATTTTGTACATTTTAACTTTCTTTCATTTCGTCTCATATTCAAACTAATTCAAACGGTTCAAACAGCGTTTGTAGATGCTATTAACACTCCTTTATATAATTTCAAAGCTGTATTAAACACTGCAAGACCATTTAGTTATTATTGTGTACATTTTAATTTTCTTTCATTTCGTCTCATATTCAAACTAATTCAAACGGTTCAAACAGCGTTTGTAGATGCTATTAATACTCCTTTATATAATTTCTAAGCTGTATTAAACACTGCAAGACCATTTAGTTATTATTGTGTACATTTTAATTTTCTTTCATTTCGTCTCATATTCAAACTAATTCAAACGGTTGAAACAGCGTTTGTAGATGCTATTAACACTCCTTTATATAATTTATAAGCTGTATTAAACACTGCAAGACCATTTAGTTATTATTGTGTACATTTTAATTTTCTTTCATTTCGTCTCATATTTAAACTAATTCAAACGGTTCAAACAGCGTTTGTAGATGCTATTAATACTCCTTTATGTAATTTTAAAGCTGAATTAAACACTGCAAGACCATTTAGTATTATTTTATACATTTTAATTTTCTTTCAGTTCGTCTCATATTCAAACTAATTCAAACGGTTCAAACAGCGTTTGTAGATGCTATTAATACTCCTTTATGTAATTTTAAAGCTGAATTAAACACTGCAAGACCATTTAGTATTATTTTATACATTTTAATTTTCTTTTATTTCGCCTCATATTCAAACTAATTCAAACGGTTCAAACAGCGTTTGTAGATGCTATTAACACTCCATTATATAATTTATAAGCTGTATTAAACACTGAAAGACCATTTAGTTATAATTGTGTACATTTTAATTTTCTTTCATTTCGTCTCATATTCAAACTAATTCAAACGGTTCAGACAGCGTTTGTAGATGCTATTAACACTCCTTTATATAATTTCAAAGCTGTATTAAATACTGCAAGACCATTTAGTATTTTGTACATTTTAACTTTCTTTCATTTCGTCTCATATTCAAACTAATTCAAACGGTTCAAACAGCGTTTGTAGATGCTATTAACACTCCTTTATATAATTTCAAAGCTGTATTAAACACTGCAAGCCCATTTAGTTATTATTGTGTACATTTTAATTTTCTTTCGTTTCGTCTCATATTCAAACTAATTCAAACGGTTGAAACAGCGTTTGTAGATGCTATTAACACTCCTTTATATAATTTATAAGCTGTATTAAACACTGCAAGACCATTTAGTTATTATTGTGTACATTTTAATTTTCTTTCATTTCGTCTCATATTCAAACTAATTCAAACGGTTCAAACAGCGTTTGTAGATGCTATTAACACTCCTTTATATAATTTAAAAGCTGTATTAAACAGTGCAAGACCATTTAGTATTATTTTGTACATTTTAACTTTCTTTCATTTCGTCTCAGATTCAAACTAATTCAAACGGTTCAAACAGCGTTTGTAGATGCTATTAACACTCCTTTATATAATTTCAAAGCTGTATTAAACACTGCAAGACCATTTAGTATTATTTTGCACATTTTAACTTTCTTTCATTTCGTCTCATATTCAATCTAATTCAAACGGTTCAAACAGCGTTTGTAGATGCTATTAATACTCCTTTATATAATTTCTAAGCTGTATTAAACACTGCAAGACCATTTAGTTATTATTGTGTACATTTTAATTTTCTTTCATTTCGTCTCATATTTAAACTAATTCAAACGGTTCAAACAGCGCTTGTAGATGCTATTAACACTCCTTTATATAATTTATAAGCTGTATTAAACACTGCAAGACCATTTAGTTATTATTGTGTACATTTTAATTTTCTTTCATTTCGTCTCATATTCAAACTAATTCAAACGGTTAAAACAGCGTTTGTAGATGCTATTAACACTCCTTTATATAATTTCAAAGCTGTATTAAACACTGCAAGACCATTTAGTATTATTTTGTACATTTTAATTTTCTTTCAGTTCGTCTCATATTCAAACTAATTCAAACGGTTCAAACAGCGTTTGTAGATGCTATTAATACTCCTTTATGTAATTTTAAAGCTGAATTAAACACTGCAAGACCATTTAGTATTATTTTCTACATTTTAATTTTCTTTCATTTCGCCTCATATTCAAACTAATTCAAACGGTTCAAACAGCGTTTGTAGATGCTATTAACACTCCATTATATAATTTATAAGCTGTATTAAACACTGAAAGACCATTTAGTTATAATTGTGTACATTTTAATTTTCTTTCATTTCGTCTCATATTCAAACTAATTCAAACGGTTCAGACAGCGTTTGTAGATGCTATTAACACTCCTTTATATAATTTCAAAGCTGTATTAAACACTGCAAGACCATTTAGTATTTTGTACATTTTAATTTTCTTTCATTTCGTCTCATATTCAAACTAATTCAAACGGTTCACACAGCGTTTGTAGATGCTATTAACACTCCTTTATATAATTTCTAAGCTGTATTAAAGACTGCAAGACCATTTAGTATTATTTTGTACATTTTAACTTTCTTTCATTTCGTCTCATATTCAAACTAATTCAAACGGTTCAAACAGCGTTTGTAGATGCTATTAACACTCCTTTATATAATTTCTAAGCTGTATTAAACACTGCAAGACCATTTAGTATTATTTTGTACATTTTAACTTTCTTTCATTTCGTCTCATATTTAAACTAATTCAAACGGTTCAAACAGCGTTTGTAGATGCTATTATTAATACTCCTTTATATAATTTATAAGCTGTATTAAACACTGCAAGACCATTTAGTTATTATTGTGTACATTTTAATTTTCTTTCATTTCGTCTCATATTCAAACTAATTCAAACGGTTCAAACAGCGTTTGTAGATGCTATTAACACTCCTTTATATAATTTCAAAGCTGTATTAAACACTGCAAGACCATTTAGTATTATTTTGTACATTTTAACTTTCTTTCATTTCGTCTCAGATTCAAACTAATTCAAACGGTTCAAACAGCGTTTGTAGATGCTATTAACACTCCTTTATATAATTTCAAAGCTGTATTAAACACTGCAAGACCATTTAGTATTATTTTGCACATTTTAACTTTCTTACATTTCGTCTCATATTCAACCTAATTCAAACGGTTCAAACAGCGTTTGTAGATGCTATTAATACTCCTTTATATAATTTCAAAGCTGTATTAAACACCGGAAGACCATTTAGTTATTATTGTGTACATTTTAATTTTCTTTCATTTCGTCTCATATTCAAACTAATTCAAACGGATCAAACAGCGCTTGTAGATGCTATTAACACTCCTTTATATAATTTATAAGCTGTATTAAACACTGCAAGACCATTTAGTTATTATTGTGTACATTTTAATTTTCTTTCATTTCGTCTCATATTCAAACTAATTCAAACGGTTCAAACAGCGTTTGTAGATGCTATTAACACTCCTTTATATAATTTCAAAGCTGTATTAAACACTGCAAGACCATTTAGTATTATTTTGTACATTTTAATTTTCTTTCAGTTCGTCTCATATTCAAACTAATTCAAACGGTTCAAACAGCGTTTGTAGATGCTATTAATACTCCTTTATGTAATTTTAAAGCTGAATTAAACACTGCAAGACCATTTAGTATTATTTTATACATTTTAATTTTCTTTCATTTCGCCTCATATTCAAACTAATTCAAACGGTTCAAACAGCGTTTGTAGATGTTATTAACACTCCATTATATAATTTATAAGCTGTATTAAACACTGAAAGACCATTTAGTTATAATTGTGTACATTTTAATTTTCTTTCATTTCGTCTCATATTCAAACTAATTCAAACTGTTCAGACAGCGTTTGTAGATGCTATTAACACTCCTTTATATAATTTCAAAGCTGTATTAAACACTGCAAGACCATTTAGTATTTTGTACATTTTAATTTTTCTTTCATTTTGTCTCATATTCAAACTAATTCAAACGGTTCACACAGCGTTTGTAGATGCTATTAACACTCCTTTATATAATTTCTAAGCTGTATTAAAGACTGCAAGACCATTTAGTAATATTTTGTACATTTTAACTTTCTTTCATTTCGTCTCATATTCAAACTAATTCAAACGGTTCAAACAGCGTTTGTAGATGCTATTAACACTCCTTTATTTAATTTCTAAGCTGTATTAAACACTGCAAGACCATTTAGTATTATTTTGCACATTTTAACTTTCTTTCATTTCGTCTCATATTCAAACTAATTCAAACGGTTCAAACAGCGTTTGTAGATGCTATTAACACTCCATTATATAATTTATAAGCTGTATTAAACACTGAAAGACCATTTAGTTATAATTGTGTACATTTTAATTTTCTTTCATTTCGTCTCATATTCAAACTAATTCAAACTGTTCAGACAGCGTTTGTAGATGCTATTAACACTCCTTTATATAATTTCAATGCTGTATTAAACACTGCAAGACCAATTAGTATTTTGTACATTTTAATTTTTCTTTCATTTCGTCTCATATTCAAACTAATTCAAACGGTTCACACAGCGTTTGTAGATGCTATTAACACTTCTTTATATAATTTCTAAGCTGTATTAAACACTGCAAGACCATTTAGTATTATTTTGTACATTTTAACTTTCTTTCATTTCGTCTCATATTCAAACTAATTCAAACGGTTCAAACAGCGTTTGTAGATGCTATTAACACTCCATTATATAATTTATAAGCTGTATTAAACACTGAAAGACCATTTAGTTATAATTGTGTACATTTTAATTTTCTTTCATTTCGTCTCATATTCAAACTAATTCAAACTGTTCAGACAGCGTTTGTAGATGCTATTAACACTCCTTTATATAATTTCAAAGCTGTATTAAACACTGCAAGACCATTTAGTATTTTGTACATTTTAATTTTTCTTTCATTTCGTCTCATATTCAAACTAATTCAAACGGTTCACACAGCGTTTGTAGATGCTATTAACACTCCTTTATATAATTTCTAAGCTGTATTAAAGACTGCAAGACCATTTAGTAATATTTTGTACATTTTAACTTTCTTTCATTTCGTCTCATATTCAAACTAATTCAAACGGTTCAAACAGCGTTTGTAGATGCTATTAATACTCCTTTATATAATTTCAAAGCTGTATTAAACACTGCAAGAACATTTAGTATTATTTTGTACATTTTAATTTTCTTTCATTTCGTCACATATTCAAACTAATTCAAACGGTTCAAACAGCGTTTGTAGATGCTATTAATACTCCTTTATATAATTTCTAACCTGTATTAAACACTGCAGGACCATTTAAAATTATTTTGTACATTTTAACTTTGTTTCATTTCGTCTCATATTCAAACTAATTCAAACGGTTAAAACAGCGTTTGTAGATGCTATTAATACTAATTTATATAATTTCAAAGCTGTATTAAACACTGCAAGACCATTTAGTATTATTTTGTACATTTTAATTTTCTTTCATTTCGTCTCATATTCAAACTAATTCAAACGGTTCAAACAGCGTTTGTAGATGCTATTAACACTCCTTTATATAATTTCTAAGCTGTATTAAACACTGCAAGACCATTTAGTATTATTTTGTACATTTTTAATTTTCTTTCATTTCGTCTCATATTCAAACTAATTCAAACTGTTCAAACAGCGTTTGTAGATGCTATTAACACTCCTTTATATAATTTCTAAGCTGTATTAAACACTGCAAGACTATTTAGTATTATTTTGTACATTTAAACTTTCTTTCATTTCGTCTCATATTCAAACTAATTCAAACGGTTCAAACAGCGTTTGTAGATGCTATTAACATTCCTTTATATAATTTCAAAGCTGTATTAAACACTGCAAGAACATTTAGTATTTTGTACATTTTAATTTTCTTTCATTTCGTCTCATATTCAAACTAATTCAAACAGTTCAAACAGCGTTTGTAGATGCTATTAACACTCCTTTATATAATTTCTAAGCTGTATTAAACACTGCAAGACCATTTAGTATTATTTTGTACATTTTAACTTTCTGTCATTTCGTCTCAGTTTCAAACTAATTCAAACGGTTCAAACAGCGTTTGTAGATGCTATTAACACTCCTTTATATAATTTCAAAGCTGTATTAAACACTGCAAGACCATTTAGTTATTATTGTGTACATTTTAATTTTCTTTCATTTCGTCTCATATTCAAACTAATTCAAACGGTTCAAACAGCGTTTGTAGATGCTATTAACACTCCTTTATATAATTTCAAAGCTGTATTAAACACTGCAAGACCATTTAGTATTATTTTGTACATTTTTAATTTTCTTTCATTTCGTCTCATATTCAAACTAATTCAAACTGTTCAAACAGCGTTTGTAGATGCTATTAACACTCCTTTATATAATTTCTAAGCTGTATTAAACACTGCAAGACTATTTAGTTTTATTTTGTACATTTAAACTTTCTTTCATTTCGTCTCATATTCAAACTAATTCAAACGGTTCAAACAGCGTTTGTAGATGCTATTAACACTCCTTTATATAATTTCAAAGCTGTATTAAACACTGCAAGAACATTTAGTATTTTGTACATTTTAATTTTCTTTCATTTCGTCTCATATTCAAACTAATTCAAACGGTTCAAACAGCGTTTGTAGATGCTATTAACACTCCTTTATATAATTGCTAAGCTGTATTAAACACTGCAAGACCATTTAGTATTATTTTGTACAGTTTTAATTTTCTTTCATTTCGTCTCATATTCAAACTAATTCAAACGGTTCAAACAGCGTTTGTAGATGCTATTAACACTCCTTTATATAATTTCTAAGCTGTATTAAACACTGCAAGACCATTTAGTATTATTTTGTACATTTTAACTTTCTGTCATTTCGTCTCAGTTTCAAACTAATTCAAACGGTTCAAACAGCGTTTGTAGATGCTATTAACACTCCTTTATATAATTTCTAAGCTGTATTAAACACTGCAAGACTATTTAGTATTATTTTGTACATTTAAACATTCTTTCATTTCGTCTCATATTCAAACTAATTCAAACGGTTCAAACAGCGTTTGTAGATGCTATTAATACTCCTTTATATAATTTCAAAGCTGTATTAAACACTGCAAGAACATTTAGTATTTTGTACATTTTAATTTTCTTTCATTTCGTCTCATATTCAAACTAATTCAAACGGTTCAAACAGCGTTTGTAGATGCTATTAACACTCCTTTATATAATTGCTAAGCTGTATTAAACACTGCAAGACCATTTAGTATTATTTTGTACAGTTTTAATTTTCTTTCATTTCGTCTCATATTCAAACTAATTCAAACGGTTCAAACAGCGTTTGTAGATGCTATTAACACTCCTTTATATAATTTCTAAGCTGTATTAAACACTGCAAGACCATTTAGTATTATTTTGTACATTTTAACTTTCTGTCATTTCGTCTCAGTTTCAAACTAATTCAAACGGTTCAAACAGCGTTTGTAGATGCTATTAACACTCCTTTATATAATTTCAAAGCTGTATTAAACACTGCAAGACCATTTAGTTATTATTGTGTACATTTTAATTTTCTTTCATTTCGTCTCATATTCAAACTAATTCAAACGGTTGAAACAGCGTTTGTAGATGCTATTAACACTCCTTTATATAATTTCAAAGCTGTATTAAACACCACTGCAAGACCATTTAGTATTATTTTGTACATTTTTAATTTTCTTTCATTTCGTCTCATATTCAAACTAATTCAAACGGTTCAAACAGCGTTTGTAGATGCTATTAACACTCCTTTATATAATTTCTAAGCTGTATTAAACACTGCAAGACCATTTAGTATTATTTTGTACATTTTAATTTTCTTTTACTTCGTCTCATATTTAAACTAATTCAAACGGTTCAAACAGCGTTTGTAGATGCTATTAACACTCCTTTATATAATTTCAAAGCTGTATTAAACAGTGCAAGACCATTTAGTATTATTTTGTACATTTTAACTTTCTGTCATTTCGTCTCAGTTTCAAACTAATTCAAACGGTTCAAACAGCGTTTGTAGATGCTATTAACACTCCTTTATATAATTTCAAAGCTGTATTAAACACTGCAAGACCATTTAGTTATTATTGTGTACATTTTAATTTTCTTTCATTTCGTCTCATATTCAAACTAATTCAAACGGTTCAAACAGCGTTTGTAGATGCTATTAATACTCCTTTATATAATTTCTAAGCTGTATTAAACACTGCAAGACCATTTAGTTATTATTGTGTACATTTTAATTTTCTTTCATTTCGTCTCATATTCAAACTAATTCAAACGGTTGAAACAGCGTTTGTAGATGCTATTAACACTCCTTTATATAATTTATAAGCTGTATTAAACACTGCAAGACCATTTAGTTATTATTGTGTACATTTTAATTTTCTTTCATTTCGTCTCATATTCAAACTAATTCAAACGGTTCAAACAGCGTTTGTAGATGCTATTAACACTCCTTTATATAATTTCTAAGCTGTATTAAACACTGCAAGCCCATTTAGTTATTATTGTGTACATTTTAATTTTCTTTCATTTCGTCTCATATTCAAACTAATTCAAACGGTTGAAACAGCGTTTGTAGATGCTATTAACACTCCTTTATATAATTTATAAGCTGTATTAAACACTGCAAGACTATTTAGTATTATTTTGTACATTTTTAATTTTCTTTCATTTCGTCTCATATTCAAACTAATTCAAACGGTTCAAACAGCGTTTGTAGATGCTATTAACACTCCTTTATATAATTTCTAAGCTGTATTAAATACTGCAAGACCATTTAGTATTATTTTGTACATTTTAATTTTCTTTTACTTCGTCTCATATTTAAACTAATTCAAACGGTTCAAACAGCGTTTGTAGATGCTATTAACACTCTTTTATATAATTTCAAAGCTGTATTAAACAGTGCAAGACCATTTAGTATTATTTTGTACATTTTAACTTTCTGTCATTTCGTCTCAGTTTCAAACTAATTCAAACGGTTCAAACAGCGTTTGTAGATGCTATTAACACTCCTTTATATAATTTCAAAGCTGTATTAAACACTGCAAGACCATTTAGTTATTATTGTGTACATTTTAATTTTCTTTCATTTCGTCTCATATTCAAACTAATTCAAACGGTTCAAACAGCGTTTGTAGATGCTATTAACACTTCTTTATATAATTTATAAGCTGTATTAAACACTGCAAGACCATTTAGTTATTATTGTGTACATTTTAATTTTCTTTCATTTCGTCTCATATTCAAACTAATTCAAACGGTTCAAACAGCGTTTGTAGATGCTATTAACACTCCTTTATATAATTTCAAAGCTGTATTAAACACTGCAAGACCATTTAATAATATTTTGTACATTTAAATTTTATTTCAGTTCGTCTCATATTCAAACTAATTCAAACGGTTCAAACAGCGTTTGTAGATGCTATTAATACTCCTTTATGTAATTTTAAAGCTGTATTAAACACTGCAAGACCATTTAGTTATTATTGTGTACATTTTAATTTTCTTTCATTTCGTCTCATATTCAAACTAATTCAAACGGTTCAAACAGCGTTTGTAGATGCTATTAACACTCCTTTATATAATTTCAAAGCTGTATTAAACACTGCAAGACCATTTAATATTATTTTGTACATTTAAATTTTATTTCAGTTCGTCTCATATTCAAACTAATTCAAACGGTTCAAACAGCGTTTGTAGATGCTATTAATACTCCTTTATGTAATTTTAAAGCTGTATTAAACACTGCAAGACCATTTAGTATTATTTTGTACATTTTAATTTTCTTTCATTTCGTCTCATACTCAAACTAATTCAAACGGTTCAAACAGCGTTTGTAGATGCTATTAACACTCCTTTATATAATTTATAAGCTGTATTAAACACTGCAAGACCATTTAGTTATAATTGTGTACATTTTAATTTTCTTTCATTTCGTCTCATATTCAAACTAATTCAAACGGTTCAGACAGCGTTTGTAGATGCTATTAACACTCCTTTATATAATTTCAAAGCTGTATTAAACACTGCAAGACCATTCAGTATTATTTTGTACATTTTAATTTTCTTTCATTTCGTCTCATATTCAAACTAATTCAAACGGTTCAAACAGCGTTTGTAGATGCTATTAACACTCCTTTATATAATTTCTAAGCTGTATTAAACACTGCAAGACTATTTAGTATTATTTTGTACATTTAAACTTTCTTTCATTTCGTCTCATATTCAAACTAATTCAAACGGTTCAAACAGCGTTTGTAGATGCTATTAATACTCCTTTATATAATTTCAAAGCTGTATTAAGCACTGCAAGAACATTTAGTATTATTTTGTACATTTTAATTTTCTTTCATTTCGTCTCACATTCAAACTAATTCAAACGGTTCAAACAGCGTTTGTAGATGCTATTAACACTCCTTTATATAATTTCAAAGCTGTATTAAACACTGCAAGACCATTTAGTATTATTGTGTACATTTTAATTTTCTTTCATTTCGTCTCATATTCAAACCAATTCAAACGGTTGAAACAGCGTTTGTAGATGCTATTAACACTCCTGTATATAATTTCAAAGCTGTATTAAACACTGCAAGACCATTTAGTATTATTTTGTACATTTTAATTTTCTTTCATTTCGTCTCATATTCAAACTAATTCAAACGGTTCAAACAGCGTTTGTAGATGCTATTAACACTCCTTTATATAATTTCTAAGCTGTATTAAACACTGCAAGACCATTTAGTATTATTTTGTACATTTTTAATTTTCTTTCATTTCGTCTCATAATCAAACTAATTCAAACGGTTCAAACAGCGTTTGTAGATGCTATTAACACTCCTTTATATAATTTCTAAGCTGTATTAAACACTGCAAGACCATTTAGTATTATTTTGTACATTTTAACTTTCTGTCATTTCGTCTCAGTTTCAAACTAATTCAAACGGTTCAAACAGCGTTTGTAGATGCTATTAACACTCCTTTATATAATTTCAAAGCTGTATTAAACACTGCAAGACCATTTAGTTATTATTGTGTACATTTTAATTTTCTTTCATTTCGTCTCATATTCAAACTAATTCAAACGGTTCAAACAGCGTTTGTAGATGCTATTAATACTCCTTTATATAATTTCTAAGCTGTATTAAACACTGCAAGACCATTTAGTTATTATTGTGTACATTTTAATTTTCTTTCATTTCGTCTCATATTCAAACTAATTCAAACGGTTGAAACAGCGTTTGTAGATGCTATTAACACTCCTTTATATAATTTATAAGCTGTATTAAACACTGCAAGACCATTTAGTTATTATTGTGTACATTTTAATTTTCTTTCATTTCGTCTCATATTCAAACTAATTCAAACGGTTCAAACAGCGTTTGTAGATGCTATTAACACTCCTTTATATAATTTCAAAGCTGTATTAAACACTGCAAGCCCATTTATTTATTATTGTGTACATTTTAATTTTCTTTCATTTCGTCTCATATTCAAACTAATTCAAACGGTTGAAACAGCGTTTGTAGATGCTATTAACACTCCTTTATATAATTTATAAGCTGTATTAAACACTGCAAGACCATTTAGTTATTATTGTGTACATTTTAATTTTCTTTCATTTCGTCTCATATTCAAACTAATTCAAACGGTTCAAACAGCGTTTGTAGATGCTATTAACACTCCTTTATATAATTTCAAAGCTGTATTAAACACTGCAAGACCATTTAGTATTATTTTGTACATTTTAACTTTCTTTCATTTCGTCTCAGATTCAAACTAATTCAAACGGTTCAAACAGCGTTTGTAGATGCTATTAACACTCCTTTATATAATTTCAAAGCTGTATTAAACACTGCAAGACCATTTAGTATTATTTTGCACATTTTAACTTTCTTTCATTTCGTCTCATATTCAATCTAATTCAAACGGTTCAAACAGCGTTTGTAGATGCTATTAATACTCCTTTATATAATTTCAAAGCTGTATTAAACACCGGAAGACCATTTAGTTATTATTGTGTACATTTTAATTTTCTTTCATTTCGTCTCATATTCAAACTAATTCAAACGGATCAAACAGCGCTTGTAGATGCTATTAACACTCCTTTATATAATTTATAAGCTGTATTAAACACTGCAAGACCATTTAGTTATTATTGTGTACATTTTAATTTTCTTTCATTTCGTCTCATATTCAAACTAATTCAAACGGTTAAAACAGCGTTTGTAGATGCTATTAACACTCCTTTATATAATTTCAAAGCTGTATTAAACACTGCAGGACCATTTAGTATTATTTTGTACATTTTAATTTTCTTTCAGTTCGTCTCATATTCAAACTAATTCAAACGGTTCAAACAGCGTTTGTAGATGCTATTAATACTCCTTTATGTAATTTTAAAGCTGAATTAAACACTGCAAGACCATTTAGTATTATTTTATACATTTTAATTTTCTTTCATTTCGCCTCATATTCAAACTAATTCAAACGGTTCAAACAGCGTTTGTAGATGCTATTAACACTCCATTATATAATTTATAAGCTGTATTAAACACTGAAAGACCATTTAGTTATAATTGTGTACATTTTAATTTTCTTTCATTTCGTCTCATATTCAAACTAATTCAAACGGTTCAAACAGCGTTTGTAGATGCTATTAACACTCCTTTATATAATTTCAAAGCTGTATTAAACACTGCAAGACCATTTAGTATTTTGTACATTTTAATTTTCTTTCATTTCGTCTCATATTCAAACTAATTCAAACGGTTCACACAGCGTTTGTAGATGCTATTAACACTCCTTTATATAATTTCTAAGCTGTATTAAAGACTGCAAGACCATTTAGTATTATTTTGTACATTTTAACTTTCTTTCATTTCGTCTCATATTCAAACTAATTCAAACGGTTCAAACAGCGTTTGTAGATGCTATTAACACTCCTTTATATAATTTCTAAGCTGTATTAAACACTGCAAGACCATTTACTGTTATTTTGTACATTTTAACTTTCTTTTATTTCGTCTCAGATTCAAACTAATTCAAACGGTTCAAACAGCGTTTGTAGATGCTATTAACACTTCTTTATATAATTTCAAAGCTGTATTAAACACTGCAAGACCATTTAGTATTATTTTGTACATTTTAACTTTCTTTCATTTCGTCTCAGATTCAAACTAATTCAAACGGTTCAAACAGCGTTTGTAGATGCTATTAACACTTCTTTAAATAGTTTATAAGCTGTATTAAACACTGCAAGACCATTTAGTATTATTTTGTACATTTTAACTTTCTTTCATTTCGTCTCATATTCAAACTAATTCAAACGGTTCAAACAGCGTTTGTAGATGCTATTAATACTCCTTTATATAATTTCAAAGCTGTATTAAGCACTGCAAGAACATTTAGTATTATTTTGTACATTTTAATTTTCTTTCATTTCGTCTCATATTCAAACTAATTCAAACGGTTCAAACAGCGTTTGTAGATGCTATTAACACTCCTTTATATAATTTCAAAGCTGTATTAAACACTGCAAGACCATTTAGTTATTATTGTGTACATTTTAATTTTCTTTCATTTCGTCTCATATTCAAACTAATTCAAACGGTTGAAACAGCGTTTGTAGATGCTATTAACACTCCTTTATATAATTTCAAAGCTGTATTAAACACTGCAAGACCATTTAGTATTATTTTGTACATTTTAATTTTCTTTCATTTCGTCTCATATTCAAACTAATTCAAACGGTTCAAACAGCGTTTGTAGATGCTATTAACACTCCTTTATATAATTTCTAAGCTGTATTAAACACTGCAAGACCATTTAGTATTATTTTGTACATTTTAATTTTCTTTCATTTCGTCTCATATTTAAACTAATTCAAACGGTTCAAACAGCGTTTGTAGATGCTATTAATACTCCTTTATATAATTTATAAGCTGTATTAAACTCTGCAAGACCATTTAGTTATTATTGTGTACATTTTAATTTTCTTTCATTTCGTCTCATATTCCAACTAATTCAAACGGTTCAAACAGCGTTTGTAGATGCTATTAACACTCCTTTATATAATTTCAAAGCTGTATTAAACACTGCAAGACCCTTTAGTATTATTTTGTACATTTTAACTTTCTTTCATTTCGTCTCAGATTCAAACTAATTCAAACGGTTCAAACAGCGTTTGTAGATGCTATTAACACTCCTTTATATAATTTCAAAGCTGTATTAAACACTGCAACATTTAGTATTATTTTGTACATTTTAACTCTCTTTTATTTCGTCTCAGATTCAAACTAATTCAAACGGTTCAAACAGCGTTTGTAGATGCTATTAACACTTCTTTATATAGTTTATAAGCTGTATTAAACACTGCAAGACCATTTAGTATTATTTTGTACATTTTAACTTTCTTTCATTTCGTCTCATATTCAAACTAATTCAAACGGTTCAAACAGCGTTTGTAGATGCTATTAATACTCCTTTATATAATTTCAAAGCTGTATTAAGCACTGCAAGAACATTTAGTATTATTTTGTACATTTTAATTTTCTTTCATTTCGTCTCATATTCAAACTAATTCAAACGGTTCAAACAGCGTTTGTAGATGCTATTAACACTCCTTTATATAATTTCAAAGCTGTATTAAACACTGCAAGACCATTTAGTTATTATTGTGTACATTTTAATTTTCTTTCATTTCGTCTCATATTCAAACTAATTCAAACGGTTGAAACAGCGTTTGTAGATGCTATTAACACTCCTTTATATAATTTCAAAGCTGTATTAAACACTGCAAGACCATTTAGTATTATTTTGTACATTTTAATTTTCTTTCATTTCGTCTCATATTCAAACTAATTCAAACGGTTCAAACAGCGTTTGTAGATGCTATTAACACTCCTTTATATAATTTCTAAGCTGTATTAAACACTGCAAGACCATTTAGTATTATTTTGTACATTTTAACTTTCTTTCATTTCGTCTCATATTTAAACTAATTCAAACGGTTCAAACAGCGTTTGTAGATGCTATTAATACTCCTTTATATAATTTATAAGCTGTATTAAACACTGCAAGACCATTTAGTTATTATTGTGTACATTTTAATTTTCTTTCATTTCGTCTCATATTCAAACTAATTCAAACGGTTCAAACAGCGTTTGTAGATGCTATTAACACTCCTTTATATAATTTCAAAGCTGTATTAAACACTGCAAGACCCTTTAGTATTATTTTGTACATTTTAACTTTCTTTCATTTCGTCTCAGATTCAAACTAATTCAAACGGTTCAAACAGCGTTTGTAGATGCTATTAACACTCCTTTATATAATTTCAAAGCTGTATTAAACACTGCAAGACCATTTAGTATTATTTTGCACATTTGAACTTTCTTTCATTTCGTCTCATATTCAAACTAATTCAAACGGTTCAAACAGCGTTTGTAGATGCTATTAATACTCCTTTATATAATTTCAAAGCTGTATTAAACACCGGAAGACCATTTAGTTATTATTGTGTACATTTTAATTTTCTTTCATTTCGTCTCATATTCAAACTAATTCAAACGGATCAAACAGCGTTTGTAGATGCTATTAACACTCCTTTATATAATTTATAAGCTGTAATAAACACTGCAAGACCATTTAGTTATTATTGTGTACATTTTAATTTTCTTTCATTTCGTCTCATATTCAAACTAATTCAAACGGTTCAAACAGCGTTTGTAGATGCTATTAACACTCCTTTATATAATTTCAAAGCTGTATTAAACACTGCAAGACCATTTAGTATTATTTTGTACATTTTAATTTTCTTTCAGTTCGTCTCATATTCAAACTAATTCAAACGGTTCAAACAGCGTTTGTAGATGCTATTAATACTCCTTTATGTAATTTTAAAGCTGAATTAAACACTGCAAGACCATTTAGTATTATTTTATACATTTTAATTTTCTTTCATTTCGCCTCATATTCAAACTAATTCAAACGGTTCAAACAGCGTTTGTAGATGCTATTAACACTCCATTATATAATTTATAAGCTGTATTAAACACTGAAAGACCATTTAGTTATAATTGTGTACATTTTAATTTTCTTTCATTTCGTCTCATATTCAAACTAATTCAAACTGTTCAGACAGCGTTTGTAGATGCTATTAACACTCCTTTATATAATTTCAAAGCTGTATTAAACACTGCAAGACCATTTAGTATTTTGTACATTTTAATTTTCTTTCATTTCGTCTCATATTCAAACTAATTCAAACGGTTCACACAGCGTTTGTAGATGCTATTAACACTCCTTTATATAATTTCTAAGCTGTATTAAAGACTGCAAGACCATTTAGTAATATTTTGTACATTTTAACTTTCTTTCATTTCGTCTCATATTCAAACTAATTCAAACGGTTCAAACAGCGTTTGTAGATGCTATTAATACTCCTTTATGTAATTTTAAAGCTGAATTAAACACTGCAAGACCATTTAGTATTATTTTATACATTTTAATTTTCTTTCATTTCGCCTCATATTCAAACTAATTCAAACGGTTCAAACAGCGTTTGTAGATGCTATTAACACTCCATTATATAATTTATAAGCTGTATTAAACACTGAAAGACCATTTAGTTATAATTGTGTACATTTTAATTTTCTTTCATTTCGTCTCATATTCAAACTAATTCAAACTGTTCAGACAGCGTTTGTAGATGCTATTAACACTCCTTTATATAATTTCAAAGCTGTATTAAACACTGCAAGACCATTTAGTATTTTGTACATTTTAATTTTCTTTCATTTCGTCTCATATTCAAACTAATTCAAACGGTTCACACAGCGTTTGTAGATGCTATTAACACTCCTTTATATAATTTCTAAGCTGTATTAAAGACTGCAAGACCATTTAGTAATATTTTGTACATTTTAACTTTCTTTCATTTCGTCTCATATTCAAACTAATTCAAACGGTTCAAACAGCGTTTGTAGATGCTATTAACACTCCTTTATATAATTTCTAAGCTGTATTAAACACTGCAAGACCATTTAGTATTATTTTGCACATTTTAACTTTCTTTCATTTCGTCTCATATTTAAACTAATTCAAACGGTTCAAGCAGCGTTTGTAGATGCTATTAATACTCCTTTATATAATTTCAAAGCTGTATTAAACACTGCAAGACCATTTAGTATTATTTTGTACATTTTTAATTTTCTTTCATTTCGTCTCATATTCAAACTAATTCAAACGGTTCAAACAGCGTTTGTAGATGCTATTAACACTCCTTTATATAATTTCTAACCTGTATTGAACACTGCAGGACCATTTAGTATTATTTTGTACATTTTAACTTTGTTTCATTTCGTCTCATATTCAAACTAATTCAAACGGTTAAAACAGCGTTTGTAGATGCTATTAATACTAATTTATATAATTTCAAATGTGTATTAAACACTGCAAGACCATTTAGTATTATTTTGTACATTTTAATTTTCTTTCATTTCGTCTCATATTCAAACTAATTCAAACGGTTCAAACAGCGTTTGTAGATGCTATTAACACTCCTTTATATAATTTCTAAGCTGTATTAAACACTGCAAGACCATTTAGTATTATTTTGTACATTTTTAATTTTCTTTCATTTCGTCTCATATTCAAACTAATTCAAACGGTTCAAACAGCGTTTGTAGATGCTATTAACACTCCTTTATATAATTTCTAAGCTGTATTAAACACTGCAAGACTATTTAGTATTATTTTGTACATTTAAACTTTCTTTCATTTCGTCTCATATTCAAACTAATTCAAACGGTTCAAACAGCGTTTGTAGATGCTATTAATACTCCTTTATATAATTTCAAAGCTGTATTAAGCACTGCAAGAACATTTAGTATTATTTTGTACATTTTAATTTTCTTTCATTTCGTCTCATATTCAAACTAATTCAAACGGTTCAAACAGCGTTTGTAGATGCTATTAACACTCCTTTATATAATTTCTAAACTGTATTAAACACTGCAAGAACATTTAGTATTTTGTACATTTTAATTTTCTTTCATTTCGTCTCATATTCAAACTAATTCAAACGGTTCAAACAGGGTTTGTAGATGCTATTAACACTCCTTTATATAATTGCTAAGCTGTATTAAACACTGCAAGACCATTTAGTATTATTTTGTACAGTTTTAATTTTCTTTCATTTCGTCTCATATTCAAACTAATTCAAACGGTTCAAACAGCGTTTGTAGATGCTATTAACACTCCTTTATATAATTTCTAAGCTGTATTAAACACTGCAAGACCATTTAGTATTATTTTGTACATTTTAACTTTCTTTCATTTCGTCTCATATTCAAACTAATTCAAACGGTTCAAACAGCGTTTGTAGATGCTATTAACACTCCTTTATATAATTTCAAAGCTGTATTAAACACTGCAAGACCATTTAGTTATTATTGTGTACATTTTAATTTTCTTTCATTTCGTCTCATATTGAAACTAATTCAAACGGTTCAAACAGCGTTTGTAGATGCTATTAATACTCCTTTATATAATTTCTAAGCTGTATTAAACACTGCAAGACCATTTAGTTATTATTGTGTACATTTTAATTTTCTTTCATTTCGTCTCATATTCAAACTAATTCAAACGGTTGAAACAGCGTTTGTAGATGCTATTAACACTCCTTTATATAATTTATAAGCTGTATTAAACACTGCAAGACCATTTAGTTATTATTGTGTACATTTTAATTTTCTTTCATTTCGTCTCATATTTAAACTAATTCAAACGGTTCAAACAGCGTTTGTAGATGCTATTAACACTCCTTTATATAATTTCAAAGCTGTATTAAACACTGCAAGACCATTTAGTATTATTTTGTACATTTTAATTTTCTTTCAGTTCGTCTCATATTCAAACTAATTCAAACGGTTGAAACAGCGTTTGTAGATGCTATTAACACTCCTTTATATAATTTATAAGCTGTATTAAACACTGCAAGACCATTTAGTTATTATTGTGTACATTTTAATTTTCTTTCATTTCGTCTCATATTCAAACTAATTCAAACGGTTGAAACAGCGTTTGTAGATGCTATTAACACTCCTTTATATAATTTCAAAGCTGTATTAAACACTGCAAGACCATTTAGTATTATTTTGTACATTTTAATTTTCTTTCAGTTCGTCTCATATTCAAACTAATTCAAACGGTTCAAACAGCGTTTGTAGATGCTATTAATACTCCTTTATGTAATTTTAAAGCTGAATTAAACACTGCAAGACCATTTAGTGTTATTTTATACATTTTAATTTTCTTTCATTTCGCCTCATAATCAAACTAATTCAAACGGTTCAAACAGCGTTTGTAGATGCTATTAACACTCCATTATATAATTTATAAGCTGTATTAAACACTGAAAGACCATTTAGTTATAATTGTGTACATTTTAATTTTCTTTCATTTCGTCTCATATTCAAACTAATTCAAACGGTTCAGACAGCGTTTGTAGATGCTATTAACACTCCTTTATATAATTTCAAAGCTGTATTAAATACTGCAAGACCATTTAGTATTTTGTACATTTTAACTTTCTTTCATTTCGTCTCATATTCAAACTAATTCAAACGGTTCAAACAGCGTTTGTAGATGCTATTAACACTCCTTTATATAATTTCAAAGCTGTATTAAACACTGCAAGCCCATTTAGTTATTATTGTGTACATTTTAATTTTCTTTCATTTCGTCTCATATTCAAACTAATTCAAACGGTTCAAACAGCGTTTGTAGATGCTATTAACACTCCTTTATATAATTTAAAAGCTGTATTAAACAGTGCAAGACCATTTAGTATTATTTTGTACATTTTAACTTTCTTTCATTTCGTCTCAGATTCAAACTAATTCAAACGGTTGAAACAGCGTTTGTAGATGCTATTAACACTCCTTTATATAATTTATAAGCTGTATTAAACACTGCAAGACCATTTAGTTATTATTGTGTACATTTTAATTTTCTTTCATTTCGTCTCATATTCAAACTAATTCAAACGGTTCAAACAGCGTTTGTAGATGCTATTAACACTCCTTTATATAATTTAAAAGCTGTATTAAACAGTGCAAGACCATTTAGTATTATTTTGTACATTTTAACTTTCTTTCATTTCGTCTCAGATTCAAACTAATTCAAACGGTTCAAACAGCGTTTGTAGATGCTATTAACACTCCTTTATATAATTTCAAAGCTGTATTAAACACTGCAAGACCATTTAGTATTATTTTGCACATTTTAACTTTCTTTCATTTCGTCTCATATTCAATCTAATTCAAACGGTTCAAACAGCGTTTGTAGATGCTATTAATACTCCTTTATATAATTTCAAAGCTGTATTAAACACCGGAAGACCATTTAGTTATTATTGTGTACATTTTAATTTTCTTTCATTTCGTCTCATATTCAAACTAATTCAAACGGATCAAACAGCGCTTGTAGATGCTATTAACACTCCTTTATATAATTTATAAGCTGTATTAAACACTGCAAGACCATTTAGTTATTATTGTGTACATTTTAATTTTCTTTCATTTCGTCTCATATTCAAACTAATTCAAACGGTTAAAACAGCGTTTGTAGATGCTATTAACACTCCTTTATATAATTTCAAAGCTGTATTAAACACTGCAAGACCATTTAGTATTATTTTGTACATTTTAATTTTCTTTCAGTTCGTCTCATATTCAAACTAATTCAAACGGTTCAAACAGCGTTTGTAGATGCTATTAATACTCCTTTATGTAATTTTAAAGCTGAATTAAACACTGCAAGACCATTTAGTATTATTTTATATATTTTAATTTTGTTTTATTTCGCCTCATATTCAAACTAATTCAAACGGTTCAAACAGCGTTTGTAGATGCTATTAACACTCCATTATATAATTTATAAGCTGTATTAAACACTGAAAGACCATTTAGTTATAATTGTGTACATTTTAATTTTCTTTCATTTCGTCTCATATTCAAACTAATTCAAACGGTTCAGACAGCGTTTGTAGATGCTATTAACACTCCTTTATATAATTTCAAAGCTGTATTAAACACTGCAAGACCATTTAGTAACTTGTACATTTTAATTTTCTTTCATTTCGTCTCATATTCAAACTAATTCAAACGGTTCACACAGCGTTTGTAGATGCTATTAACACTCCTTTATATAATTTCTAAGCTGTATTAAAGACTGCAAGACCATTTAGTATTATTTTGTACATTTTAACTTTCTTTCATTTCGTCTCATATTCAAACTTATTCAAACGGTTCAAACAGCGTTTGTAGATGCTATTAACACTCCTTTATATAATTTCTAAGCTGTATTAAACACTGCAAGACCATTTAGTATTATTTTGTACATTTTAACTTTCTTTCATTTCGTCTCATATTTAAACTAATTCAAACGGTTCAAACAGCGTTTGTAGATGCTATTATTAATACTCCTTTATATAATTTATAAGCTGTATTAAACACTGCAAGACCATTTAGTTATTATTGTCTACATTTTAATTTTCTTCATTTCGTCTCATATTCAAACTAATTCAAACGGTTCAAACAGCGTTTGTAGATGCTATTAACACTCCTTTATATAATTTCAAAGCTGTATTAAACACTGCAAGACCATTTAGTATTATTTTGTACATTTTAACTTTCTTTCATTTCGTCTCAGATTCAAACTAATTCAAACGGTTCAAACAGCGTTTGTAGATGCTATTAACACTCCTTTATATAATTTCAAAGCTGTATTAAACACTGCAAGACCATTTAGTATTATTTTGCACATTTTAACTTTCTTTCATTTCGTCTCATATTCAAACTAATTCAAACGGTTCAAACAGCGTTTGTAGATGCTATTAATACTCCTTTATATAATTTCAAAGCTGTATTAAACACCGGAAGACCATTTAGTTATTATTGTGTACATTTTAATTTTCTTTCATTTCGTCTCATATTCAAACTAATTCAAACGGATCAAACAGCGCTTGTAGATGCTATTAACACTCCTTTATATAATTTATAAGCTGTATTAAACACTGCAAGACCATTTAGTTATTATTGTGTACATTTTAATTTTCTTTCATTTCGTCTCATATTCAAACTAATTCAAACGGTTCAAACAGCGTTTGTAGATGCTATTAACACTCCTTTATATAATTTCAAAGCTGTATTAAACACTGCAAGACCATTTAGTATTATTTTGTACATTTTAATTTTCTTTCAGTTCGTCTCATATTCAAACTAATTCAAACGGTTCAAACAGCGTTTGTAGATGCTATTAATACTCCTTTATGTAATTTTAAAGCTGAATTAAACACTGCAAGACCATTTAGTATTATTTTATACATTTTAATTTTCTTTCATTTCGCCTCATATTCAAACTAATTCAAACGGTTCAAACAGCGTTTGTAGATGCTATTAACACTCCATTATATAATTTATAAGCTGTATTAAACACTGAAAGACCATTTAGTTATAATTGTGTACATTTTAATTTTCTTTCATTTCGTCTCATATTCAAACTAATTCAAACTGTTCAGACAGCGTTTGTAGATGCTATTAACACTCCTTTATATAATTTCAAAGCTGTATTAAACACTGCAAGACCATTTAGTATTTTGTACATTTTAATTTTTCTTTCATTTTGTCTCATATTCAAACTAATTCAAACGGTTCACACAGCGTTTGTAGATGCTATTAACACTCCTTTATATAATTTCTAAGCTGTATTAAAGACTGCAAGACCATTTAGTAATATTTTGTACATTTTAACTTTCTTTCATTTCGTCTCATATTCAAACTAATTCAAACGGTTCAAACAGCGTTTGTAGATGCTATTAACACTCCTTTATATAATTTCAAAGCTGTATTAAACACTGCAAGACCATTTAGTATTTTGTACATTTAATTTTCTTTCATTTCGTCTCATATTCAAACTAATTCAAACGGTTCACACAGCGTTTGTAGATGCTATTAACACTCCTTTATATAATTTCTAAGCTGTATTAAAGACTGCAAGACCATTTAGTAATATTTTGTACATTTTAACTTTCTTTCATTTCGTCTCATATTCAAACTAATTCAAACGGTTCAAACAGCGTTTGTAGATGCTATTAACACTCCTTTATATAATTTCTAAGCTGTATTAAACACTGCAAGACCATTTAGTATTATTTTGCACATTTTAACTTTCTTTCATTTCGTCTCATATTTAAACTAATTCAAACGGTTCAAGCAGCGTTTGTAGATGCTATTAATACTCCTTTATATAATTTCAAAGCTGTATTAAACACTGCAAGAACATTTAGTATTATTTTGTACATTTTAATTTTCTTTCATTTCGTCTCATATTCAAACTAATTCAAACGGTTCAACCAGCGTTTGTAGATGCTATTAACATTCCTTTATATAATTTCTAACCTGTATTGAACACTGCAGGACCATTTAGTATTATTTTGTACATTTTAACTTTGTTTCATTTCGTCTCATATTCAAACTAATTCAAACGGTTAAACAGCGTTTGTAGATGCTATTAATACTAATTTATATAATTTCAAATGTGTATTAAACACTGCAAAACCATTTAGTATTATTTTGTACATTTTAATTTTCTTTCATTTCGTCTCATATTCAAACTAATTCAAACGGTTCAAACAGCGTTTGTAGATGCTATTAACACTCCTTTATATAATTTCTAAGCTGTATTAAACACTGCAAGACCATTTAGTATTATTTTGTACATTTTTAATTTTCTTTCATTTCGTCTCATATTCAAACTAATTCAAACGGTTCAAACAGCGTTTGTAGATGCTATTAACACTCCTTTATATAATTTCTAAGCTGTATTAAACACTGCAAGACTATTTAGTATTATTTTGTACATTTAAACTTTCTTTCATTTCGTCTCATATTCAAACTAATTCAAACGGTTCAAACAGCGTTTGTAGATGCTATTAATACTCCTTTATATAATTTCAAAGCTGTATTAAGCACTGCAAGAACATTTAGTATTATTTTGTACATTTTAATTTTCTTTCATTTCGTCTCATATTCAAACTAATTCAAACGGTTCAAACAGCGTTTGTAGATGCTATTAACACTCCTTTATATAATTTCTAAACTGTATTAAACACTGCAAGAACATTTAGTATTTTGTACATTTTAATTTTCTTTCATTTCGTCTCATATTCAAACTAATTCAAACGGTTCAAACAGGGTTTGTAGATGCTATTAACACTCCTTTATATAATTGCTAAGCTGTATTAAACACTGCAAGACCATTTAGTATTATTTTGTACAGTTTTAATTTTCTTTCATTTCGTCTCATATTCAAACTAATTCAAACGGTTCAAACAGCGTTTGTAGATGCTATTAACACTCCTTTATATAATTTCTAAGCTGTATTAAAGACTGCAAGACCATTTAGTATTATTTTGTACATTTTAACTTTCTTTCATTTCGTCTCATATTCAAACTAATTCAATCGGTTCAAACAGCGTTTGTAGATGCTATTAACACTCCTTTATATAATTTCTAAGCTGTATTAAACACTGCAAGACCATTTAGTATTATTTTGTACATTTTAACTTTCTTTCATTTCGTCTCATATTTAAACTAATTCAAACGGTTCAAACAGCGTTTGTAGATGCTATTATTAATACTCCTTTATATAATTTATAAGCTGTATTAAACACTGCAAGACCATTTAGTTATTATTGTGTACATTTTAATTTTCTTTCATTTCGTCTCATATTCAAACTAATTCAAACGGTTCAAACAGCGTTTGTAGATGCTATTAACACTAATTTATATAATTTCAAAGCTGTATTAAACACTGCAAGACCATTTAGTATTATTTTGTACATTTTAACTTTCTTTCATTTCGTCTCAGATTCAAACTAATTCAAACGGTTCAAACAGCGTTTGTAGATGCTATTAACACTCCTTTATATAATTTCAAAGCTGTATTAAACACTGCAAGACCATTTAGTATTATTTTGCACATTTTAACTTTCTTTCATTTCGTCTCATATTCAAACTAATTCAAACGGTTCAAACAGCGTTTGTAGATGCTATTAATACTCCTTTATATAATTTCAAAGCTGTATTAAACACCGGAAGACCATTTAGTTATTATTGTGTACCTTTTAATTTTCTTTCATTTCGTCTCATATTCAAACTAATTCAAACGGATCAAACAGCGCTTGTAGATGCTATTAACACTCCTTTATATAATTTATAAGCTGTATTAAACACTGCAAGACCATTTAGTTATTATTGTGTACATTTTAATTTTCTTTCATTTCGTCTCATATTCAAACTAATTCAAACGGTTCAAACAGCGTTTGTAGATGCTATTAACACTCCTTTATATAATTTCAAAGCTGTATTAAACACTGCAAGACCATTTAGTATTATTTTGTACATTTTAATTTTCTTTCAGTTCGTCGCATATTCAAACTAATTCAAACGGTTCAAACAGCGTTTGTAGATGCTATTAATACTCCTTTATGTAATTTTAAAGCTGAATTAAACACTGCAAGACCATTTAGTATTATTTTATACATTTTAATTTTCTTTCATTTCGCCTCATATTCAAACTAATTCAAACGGTTCAAACAGCGTTTGTAGATGCTATTAACACTCCATTATATAATTTATAAGCTGTATTAAACACTGAAAGACCATTTAGTTATAATTGTGTACATTTTAATTTTCTTTCATTTCGTCTCATATTCAAACTAATTCAAACTGTTCAGACAGCGTTTGTAGATGCTATTAACACTCCTTTATATAATTTCTAAGCTGTATTAAAGACTGCAAGACCATTTAGTAATATTTTGTACATTTTAACTTTCTTTCATTTCGTCTCATATTCAAACTAATTCAAACGGTTCAAACAGCGTTTGTAGATGCTATTAACACTCCTTTATTTAATTTCTAAGCTGTATTAAACACTGCAAGACCATTTAGTATTATTTTGCACATTTTAACTTTCTTTCATTTCGTCTGATATTCAAACTAATTCAAACGGTTCAAACAGCGTTTGTAGATGCTATTAACACTCCATTATATAATTTATAAGCTGTATTAAACACTGAAAGACCATTTAGTTATAATTGTGTACAGTTTAATTTTCTTTCATTTCGTCTCATATTCAAACTAATTCAAACTGTTCAGACAGCGTTTGTAGATGCTATTAACACTCCTTTATATAATTTCAAAGCTGTATTAAACACTGCAAGACCATTTAGTATTTTGTACATTTTAATTTTTCTTTCATTTCGTCTCATATTCAAACTAATTCAAACGGTTCACACAGCGTTTGTAGATGCTATTGACACTTCTTTATATAATTTCTAAGCTGTATTAAACACTGCAAGACCATTTAGTATTATTTTGTACATTTTAACTTTCTTTCATTTCGTCTCATATTCAAACTAATTCAAACGGTTCAAACAGCGTTTGTAGATGCTATTAACACTCCATTATATAATTTATAAGCTGTATTAAACACTGAAAGACCATTTAGTTATAATTGTGTACATTTTAATTTTCTTTCATTTCGTCTCATATTCAAACTAATTCAAACTGTTCAGACAGCGTTTGTAGATGCTATTAACACTCCTTTATATAATTTCAAAGCTGTATTAAACACTGCAAGACCATTTAGTATTTTGTACATTTTAATTTTTCTTTCATTTCGTCTCATATTCAAACTAATTCAAACGGTTCACACAGCGTTTGTAGATGCTATTAACACTCCTTTATATAATTTCTAAGCTGTATTAAAGACTGCAAGACCATTTAGTAATATTTTGTACATTTTAACTTTCTTTCATTTCGTCTCATATTCAAACTAATTCAAACGGTTCAAACAGCGTTTGTAGATGCTATTAATACTCCTTTATATAATTTCAAAGCTGTATTAAACACTGCAAGAACATTTAGTATTATTTTGTACATTTTAATTTTCTTTCATTTCGTCACATATTCAAACTAATTCAAACGGTTCAAACAGCGTTTGTAGATGCTATTAATACTCCTTTATATAATTTCTAACCTGTATTAAACACTGCAGGACCATTTAGAATTATTTTGTACATTTTAACTTTGTTTCATTTCGTCTCATATTCAAACTAATTCAAACGGTTAAAACAGCGTTTGTAGATGCTATTAATACTAATTTATATAATTTCAAAGCTGTATTAAACACTGCAAGACCATTTAGTATTATTTTGTACATTTTAATTTTCTTTCATTTCGTCTCATATTCAAACTAATTCAAACGGTTCAAACAGCGTTTGTAGATGCTATTAACACTCCTTTATATAATTTCTAAGCTGTATTAAACACTGCAAGACCATTTAGTATTATTTTGTACATTTTTAATTTTCTTTCATTTCGTCTCATATTCAAACTAATTCAAACTGTTCAAACAGCGTTTGTAGATGCTATTAACACTCCTTTATATAATTTCTAAGCTGTATTAAACACTGCAAGACTATTTAGTATTATTTTGTACATTTAAACTTTCTTTCATTTCGTCTCATATTCAAACTAATTCAAACGGTTCAAACAGCGTTTGTAGATGCTATTAACACTCCTTTATATAATTTCAAAGCTGTATTAAACACTGCAAGAACATTTAGTATTTTGTACATTTTAATTTTCTTTCATTTCGTCTCATATTCAAACTAATTCAAACGGTTCAAACAGCGTTTGTAGATGCTATTAACACTCCTTTATATAATTGCTAAGCTGTATTAAACACTGCAAGACCATTTAGTATTATTTTGTACAGTTTTAATTTTCTTTCATTTCGTCTCATATTCAAACTAATTCAAACGGTTCAAACAGCGTTTGTAGATGCTATTAACACTCCTTTATATAATTTCTAAGCTGTATTAAACACTGCAAGACCATTTAGTATTATTTTGTACATTTTAACTTTCTGTCATTTCGTCTCAGTTTCAAACTAATTCAAACGGTTCAAACAGCGTTTGTAGATGCTATTAACACTCCTTTATATAATTTCAAAGCTGTATTAAACACTGCAAGACCATTTAGTTATTATTGTGTACATTTTAATTTTCTTTCATTTCGTCTCATATTCAAACTAATTCAAACGGTTCAAACAGCGTTTGTAGATGCTATTAACACTCCTTTATATAATTTCAAAGCTGTATTAAACACTGCAAGACCATTTAGTATTATTTTGTACATTTTTAATTTTCTTTCATTTCGTCTCATATTCAAACTAATTCAAACTGTTCAAACAGCGTTTGTAGATGCTATTAACACTCCTTTATATAATTTCTAAGCTGTATTAAACACTGCAAGACTATTTAGTATTATTTTGTACATTTAAACTTTCTTTCATTTCGTCTCATATTCAAACTAATTCAAACGGTTCAAACAGCGTTTGTAGATGCTATTAACACTCCTTTATATAATTTCAAAGCTGTATTAAACACTGCAAGAACATTTAGTATTTTGTACATTTTAATTTTCTTTCATTTCGTCTCATATTCAAACTAATTCAAACGGTTCAAACAGCGTTTGTAGATGCTATTAACACTCCTTTATATAATTGCTAAGCTGTATTAAACACTGCAAGACCATTTAGTATTATTTTGTACAGTTTTAATTTTCTTTCATTTCGTCTCATATTCAAACTAATTCAAACGGTTCAAACAGCGTTTGTAGATGCTATTAACACTCCTTTATATAATTTCTAAGCTGTATTAAACACTGCAAGACCATTTAGTATTATTTTGTACATTTTAACTTTCTGTCATTTCGTCTCAGTTTCAAACTAATTCAAACGGTTCAAACAGCGTTTGTAGATGCTATTAACACTCCTTTATATAATTTCTAAGCTGTATTAAACACTGCAAGACTATTTAGTATTATTTTGTACATTTAAACTTTCTTTCATTTCGTCTCATATTCAAACTAATTCAAACGGTTCAAACAGCGTTTGTAGATGCTATTAATACTCCTTTATATAATTTCAAAGCTGTATTAAACACTGCAAGAACATTTAGTATTTTGTACATTTTAATTTTCTTTCATTTCGTCTCATATTCAAACTAATTCAAACGGTTCAAACAGCGTTTGTAGATGCTATTAACACTCCTTTATATAATTGCTAAGCTGTATTAAACACTGCAAGACCATTTAGTATTATTTTGTACAGTTTTAATTTTCTTTCATTTCGTCTCATATTCAAACTAATTCAAACGGTTCAAACAGCGTTTGTAGATGCTATTAACACTCCTTTATATAATTTCTAAGCTGTATTAAACACTGCAAGACCATTTAGTATTATTTTGTACATTTTAACTTTCTGTCATTTCGTCTCAGTTTCAAACTAATTCAAACGGTTCAAACAGCGTTTGTAGTTGCTATTAACACTCCTTTATATAATTTCAAAGCTGTATTAAACACTGCAAGACTATTTAGTTATTATTGTGTACATTTTAATTTTCTTTCATTTCGTCTCATATTCAAACTAATTCAAACGGTTCAAACAGCGTTTGTAGATGCTATTAACACTCCTTTATATAATTTCAAAGCTGTATTAAACACTGCAAGACCATTTAGTTATTATTGTGTACATTTTAATTTTCTTTCATTTCGTCTCATATTCAAACTAATTCAAACGGTTCAAACAGCGTTTGTAGATGCTATTAATACTCCTTTATATAATTTCTAAGCTGTATTAAACACTGCAAGACCATTTAGTTATTATTGTGTACATTTTAATTTTCTTTCATTTCGTCTCATATTCAAACTAATTCAAACGGTTGAAACAGCGTTTGTAGATGCTATAAACACTCCTTTATATAATTTATAAGCTGTATTAAACACTGCAAGACCATTTAGTTATTATTGTGTACATTTTAATTTTCTTTCATTTCGTCTCATATTTAAACTAATTCAAACGGTTCAAACAGCGTTTGTAGATGCTATTAACACTCCTTTATATAATTTCAAAGCTGTATTAAACACCGGAAGACCATTTAGTTATTATTGTGTACATTTTAATTTTCTTTCATTTCGTCTCATATTCAAACTTATTCAAACGGATCAAACAGCGCTTGTAGATGCTATTAACACTCCTTTATATAATTTATAAGCTGTATTAAACACTGCAAGACCATTTAGTTATTATTGTGTACATTTTAATTTTCTTTCATTTCGTCTCATATTCAAACTAATTCAAACGGTTCAAACAGCGTTTGTAGATGCTATTAACACTCCTTTAAATAATTTCAAAGCTGTATTAAACACTGCAAGACCATTTAGTATTATTTTGTACATTTTAATTTTCTTTCAGTTCGTCTCATATTCAAACTAATTCAAACGGTTCAAACAGCGTTTGTAGATGCTATTAATACTCCTTTATGTAATTTTAAAGCTGAATTAAACACTGCAAGACCATTTAGTATTATTTTATACATTTTAATTTTCTTTCATTTCGCCTCATATTCAAACTAATACAAACGGTTCAAACAGCGTTTGTAGATGCTATTAACACTCCATTATATAATTTATAAGCTGTATTAAACACTGAAAGATCATTTAGTTATAATTGTGTACATTTTAATTTTCTTTCATTTCGCCTCATATTCAAACTAATTCAAACGGTTCAGACAGCGTTTGTAGATGCTATTAACACTCCTTTATATAATTTCAAAGCTGTATTAAATACTGCAAGACCATTTAGTATTATTTTGTACATTTTAACTTTCTTTCATTTCGTCTCATATTCAAACTAATTCAAACGGTTCAAACAGCGTTTGTAGATGCTATTAACACTCCTTTATATAATTTATAAGCTGTATTAAACACTGAAAGGCCATTTAGTTATAATTGTGTACATTTTAATTTTCTTTCATTTCGTCTAATATTCAAACTAATTCAAACGGTTCAGACAGCGTTTGTAGATGCTATTAACACTCCTTTATATAATTTCAAAGCTGTATTAAACACTGCAAGACCATTTAGTATTATTTTGTACATTTTAATTTTCTTTCATTTCGTCTCATATTCAAACTAATTCAAACGGTTCAAACAGCGTTTGTAGATGCTATTAACACTCCTTTATATAATTTCTAAGCTGTATTAAACACTGCAAGACCATTTAGTATTATTTTGTACATTTTAACTTTCTTTCATTTCGTCTCATATTCAAACTAATTCAAACGGTTCAAACAGCGTTTGTAGATGCTATTAATACTCCTTTATATAATTTCAAAGCTGTATTAAGCACTGCAAGAACATTTAGTATTATTTTGTACATTTAAATATTCTTTCATTTCGTCTCATATTCAAACTAATTCAAACGGTTCAAACAGCGTTTGTAGATGCTATTAACACTCCTTTATATAATTTCTAAACTGTATTAAACACTGCAAGACCATTTAGTATTATTTTGTACATTTTAACTTTCTTTCATTTTGTCTCATATTCAAACTAATTCAAACGGTTCAAACAGCGTTTGTAGATGCTATTAATACTCCTTTATATAATTTCAAAGCTGTATTAAACACTGCAAGACCATTTAGTATTATTTTGTACATTTTAATTTTCTTTTATTTCGTCTCATATTCAAACTAATTCAAACGGTTCAAACAGCGTTTGTAGATGCTATTAACACTCCTTTATATAATTTCTAAGCTGTATTAAACACTGCAAGACCATTTAGTATTATTTTGTACATTTTTAATTTTCTTTCTTTTCGTCTCATATTCAAACTAATTCAAACGGTTCAAACAGCGTTTGTAGATGCTATTAACACTCCTTTATATAATTTCTAAGCTGTATTAAACACTGCAAGACCATTTAGTATTATTTTGTACATTTTAATTTTCTTTTATTTCGTCTCATATTCAAACTAATTCAAACGGTTCAAACAGCGTTTGTAGATGCTATTAACACACCTTTATATAATTTAAAAGCTGTATTAAACACTGCAAGACCATTTAGTATTATTTTGTACATTTTAACTTTCTTTCATTTCGTCTCATATTTAAACTAATTCAAACGGTTCAAACAGCGTTTGTAGATGCTATTATTAATACTCCTTTATATAATTTATAAGCTGTATTAAACACTGCAAGACCATTTAGTTATTATTGTGTACATTTTAATTTTCTTTCATTTCGTCTCATATTCAAACTAATTCAAACGGTTCAAACAGCGTTTGTAGATGCTATTAACACTCCTTTATATAATTTCAAAGCTGTATTAAACACTGCAAGACCATTTAGTATTATTTTGTACATTTTAACTTTCTTTCATTTCGTCTCAGATTCAAACTAATTCAAACGGTTCAAACAGCGTTTGTAGATGCTATTAACACTCCTTTATATAATTTCAAAGCTGTATTAAACACTGCAAGACCATTTAGTATTATTTTGCACATTTTAACTTTCTTTCATTTCGTCTCATATTCAAACTAATTCAAACGGTTCAAACAGCGTTTGTAGATGCTATTAATACTCCTTTATATAATTTCAAAGCTGTATTAAACACCGGAAGACCATTTAGTTATTATTGTGTACCTTTTAATTTTCTTTCATTTCGTCTCATATTCAAACTAATTCAAACGGATCAAACAGCGCTTGTAGATGCTATTAACACTCCTTTATATAATTTATAAGCTGTATTAAACACTGCAAGACCATTTAGTTATTATTGTGTACATTTTAATTTTCTTTCATTTCGTCTCATATTCAAACTAATTCAAACGGTTCAAACAGCGTTTGTAGATGCTATTAACACTCCTTTATATAATTTCAAAGCTGTATTAAACACTGCAAGACCATTTAGTATTATTTTGTACATTTTAATTTTCTTTCAGTTCGTCGCATATTCAAACTAATTCAAACGGTTCAAACAGCGTTTGTAGATGCTATTAATACTCCTTTATGTAATTTTAAAGCTGAATTAAACACTGCAAGACCATTTAGTATTATTTTATACATTTTAATTTTCTTTCATTTCGCCTCATATTCAAACTAATTCAAACGGTTCAAACAGCGTTTGTAGATGCTATTAACACTCCATTATATAATTTATAAGCTGTATTAAACACTGAAAGACCATTTAGTTATAATTGTGTACATTTTAATTTTCTTTCATTTCGTCTCATATTCAAACTAATTCAAACTGTTCAGACAGCGTTTGTAGATGCTATTAACACTCCTTTATATAATTTCTAAGCTGTATTAAAGACTGCAAGACCATTTAGTAATATTTTGTACATTTTAACTTTCTTTCATTTCGTCTCATATTCAAACTAATTCAAACGGTTCAAACAGCGTTTGTAGATGCTATTAACACTCCTTTATTTAATTTCTAAGCTGTATTAAACACTGCAAGACCATTTAGTATTATTTTGCACATTTTAACTTTCTTTCATTTCGTCTCATATTCAAACTAATTCAAACGGTTCAAACAGCGTTTGTAGATGCTATTAACACTCCATTATATAATTTATAAGCTGTATTAAACACTGAAAGACCATTTAGTTATAATTGTGTACAGTTTAATTTTCTTTCATTTCGTCTCATATTCAAACTAATTCAAACTGTTCAGACAGCGTTTGTAGATGCTATTAACACTCCTTTATATAATTTCAAAGCTGTATTAAACACTGCAAGACCATTTAGTATTTTGTACATATTAATTTTTCTTTCATTTCGTCTCATATTCAAACTAATTCAAACGGTTCACACAGCGTTTGTAGATGCTATTAACACTTCTTTATATAATTTCTAAGCTGTATTAAACACTGCAAGACCATTTAGTATTATTTTGTACATTTTAACTTTCTTTCATTTCGTCTCATATTCAAACTAATTCAAACGGTTCAAACAGCGTTTGTAGATGCTATTAACACTCCATTATATAATTTATAAGCTGTATTAAACACTGAAAGACCATTTAGTTATAATTGTGTACATTTTAATTTTCTTTCATTTCGTCTCATATTCAAACTAATTCAAACTGTTCAGACAGCGTTTGTAGATGCTATTAACACTCCTTTATATAATTTCAAAGCTGTATTAAACACTGCAAGACCATTTAGTATTTTGTACATTTTAATTTTTCTTTCATTTCGTCTCATATTCAAACTAATTCAAACGGTTCACACAGCGTTTGTAGATGCTATTAACACTCCTTTATATAATTTCTAAGCTGTATTAAAGACTGCAAGACCATTTAGTAATATTTTGTACATTTTAACTTTCTTTCATTTCGTCTCATATTCAAACTAATTCAAACGGTTCAAACAGCGTTTGTAGATGCTATTAATACTCCTTTATATAATTTCAAAGCTGTATTAAACACTGCAAGAACATTTAGTATTATTTTGTACATTTTAATTTTCTTTCATTTCGTCACATATTCAAACTAATTCAAACGGTTCAAACAGCGTTTGTAGATGCTATTAATACTCCTTTATATAATTTCTAACCTGTATTAAACACTGCAGGACCATTTAGAATTATTTTGTACATTTTAACTTTGTTTCATTTCGTCTCATATTCAAACTAATTCAAACGGTTAAAACAGCGTTTGTAGATGCTATTAATACTAATTTATATAATTTCAAAGCTGTATTAAACACTGCAAGACCATTTAGTATTATTTTGTACATTTTAATTTTCTTTCATTTCGTCTCATATTCAAACTAATTCAAACGGTTCAAACAGCGTTTGTAGATGCTATTAACACTCCTTTATATAATTTCTAAGCTGTATTAAACACTGCAAGACCATTTAGTATTATTTTGTACATTTTTAATTTTCTTTCATTTCGTCTCATATTCAAACTAATTCAAACTGTTCAAACAGCGTTTGTAGATGCTATTAACACTCCTTTATATAATTTCTAAGCTGTATTAAACACTGCAAGACTATTTAGTATTATTTTGTACATTTAAACTTTCTTTCATTTCGTCTCATATTCAAACTAATTCAAACGGTTCAAACAGCGTTTGTAGATGCTATTAACACTCCTTTATATAATTTCAAAGCTGTATTAAACACTGCAAGAACATTTAGTATTTTGTACATTTTAATTTCGTTCATTTCGTCTCATATTCAAACTAATTCAAACGGTTCAAACAGCGTTTGTAGATGCTATTAACACTCCTTTATATAATTGCTAAGCTGTATTAAACACTGCAAGACCATTTAGTATTATTTTGTACAGTTTTAATTTTCTTTCATTTCGTCTCATATTCAAACTAATTCAAACGGTTCAAACAGCGTTTGTAGATGCTATTAACACTCCTTTATATAATTTCTAAGCTGTATTAAACACTGCAAGACCATTTAGTATTATTTTGTACATTTTAACTTTCTGTCATTTCGTCTCAGTTTCAAACTAATTCAAACGGTTCAAACAGCGTTTGTAGATGCTATTAACACTCCTTTATATAATTTCAAAGCTGTATTAAACACTGCAAGACCATTTAGTTATTATTGTGTACATTTTAATTTTCTTTCATTTCGTCTCATATTCAAACTAATTCAAACGGTTCAAACAGCGTTTGTAGATGCTATTAACACTCCTTTATATAATTTCAAAGCTGTATTAAACACTGCAAGACCATTTAGTATTATTTTGTACATTTTTAATTTTCTTTCATTTCGTCTCATAATCAAACTAATTCAAACTGTTCAAACAGCGTTTGTAGATGCTATTAACACTCCTTTATATAATTTCTAAGCTGTATTAAACACTGCAAGACTATTTAGTATTATTTTGTACATTTAAACTTTCTTTCATTTCGTCTCATATTCAAACTAATTCAAACGGTTCAAACAGCGTTTGTAGATGCTATTAACACTCCTTTATATAATTTCAAAGCTGTATTAAACACTGCAAGAACATTTAGTATTTTGTACATTTTAATTTTCTTTCATTTCGTCTCATATTCAAACTAATTCAAACGGTTCAAACAGCGTTTGTAGATGCTATTAACACTCCTTTATATAATTGCTAAGCTGTATTAAACACTGCAAGACCATTTAGTATTATTTTGTACAGTTTTAATTTTCTTTCATTTCGTCTCATATTCAAACTAATTCAAACGGTTCAAACAGCGTTTGTAGATGCTATTAACACTCCTTTATATAATTTCTAAGCTGTATTAAACACTGCAAGACCATTTAGTATTATTTTGTACATTTTAACTTTCTGTCATTTCGTCTCAGTTTCAAACTAATTCAAACGGTTCAAACAGCGTTTGTAGATGCTATTAACACTCCTTTATATAATTTCTAAGCTGTATTAAACACTGCAAGACTATTTAGTATTATTTTGTACATTTAAACTTTCTTTCATTTCGTCTCATATTCAAACTAATTCAAACGGTTCAAACAGCGTTTGTAGATGCTATTAATACTCCTTTATATAATTTCAAAGCTGTATTAAACACTGCAAGAACATTTAGTATTTTGTACATCTTAATTTTCTTTCATTTCGTCTCATATTCAAACTAATTCAAACGGTTCAAACAGCGTTTGTAGATGCTATTAACACTCCTTTATATAATTGCTAAGCTGTATTAAACACTGCAAGACCATTTAGTATTATTTTGTACAGTTTTAATTTTCTTTCATTTCGTCTCATATTCAAACTAATTCAAACGGTTCAAACAGCGTTTGTAGATGCTATTAACACTCCTTTATATAATTTCTAAGCTGTATTAAACACTGCAAGACCATTTAGTATTATTTTGTACATTTTAACTTTCTGTCATTTCGTCTCAGTTTCAAACTAATTCAAACGGTTCAAACAGCGTTTGTAGATGCTATTAACACTCCTTTATATAATTTCAAAGCTGTATTAAACACTGCAAGACCATTTAGTTATTATTGTGTACATTTTAATTTTCTTTCATTTCGTCTCATATTCAAACTAATTCAAACGGTTCAAACAGCGTTTGTAGATGCTATTAACACTCCTTTATATAATTTCAAAGCTGTATTAAACACTGCAAGACCATTTAGTTATTATTGTGTACATTTTAATTTTCTTTCATTTCGTCTCATATTCAAACTAATTCAAACGGTTCAAACAGCGTTTGTAGATGCTATTAATACTCCTTTATATAATTTCTAAGCTGTATTAAACACTGCAAGACCATTTAGTTATTATTGTGTACATTTTAATTTTCTTCATTTCGTCTCATATTCAAACTAATTCAAACGGTTGAAACAGCGTTTGTAGATGCTATAAACACTCCTTTATATAATTTATAAGCTGTATTAAACACTGCAAGACCATTTAGTGTTATTATTGTGTACAGTTTAATTTTCTTTCATTTCGTCTCATATTTAAACTAATTCAAACGGTTCAAACAGCGTTTGTAGATGCTATTAACACTCCTTTATATAATTTCAAAGCTGTATTAAACACCGGAAGACCATTTAGTTATTATTGTGTACATTTTAATTTTCTTTCATTTCGTTCTCATATTCAAACTTATT
>CALNHX010005367.1:0-108292 GCA_940337035.1 Agriotes lineatus | reverse complement strand
TTGAACAGGAAGTTATTAGATTTACATCATTAGATCCAACTCAGCACACCACCAGTTACCAATACAGGAAATTGCATCACGGAGTACAAATTCAGATATCCAGTTGATGTCAAGGAAAATTAAGCAGCGTCCAACACTTTCCATTGTTTATTAATTATTAGTTAAGTTCAAATACAAGTTAATTTCTGGTATCTAACTGAACTTATTATTTTTTATTGGTAGGTACTGCAAGATATACTACGTATCAGTCTCATCAACTGCCTGTTAATTTAATTATACGAGTACTAAATTTTGAATATCATTTTCTCAAATTGACTTGATGGCTTTGAATTTTGGATTGGACTGATACTTATTTTAATTGCTTATGCTTTATTAGACATTTAAAAGCATGATAACAGAGTAACCCTACGACAATGTTAAACTTTGATAGTAATTTTCTTATAATAAATATAAATTTTATAAAAAATGTCTGCACAATTCTTATACGTTGTATAAGAAGGGAACAATGAGAAAACATTGGAAAATTATAAAGTCTCTAGCCGAGTAAGCGTTCTAAATAATTTTATGTTGCAGTTTTTTTTCTAGTGTGCCTTGATTATTTTTTAAACCGACGGCATCATAAAATTTTTCTCATTTATTGAATTTTTCCTTCAGCTTTCAAGATTCCAATAGCGGTACGTCCAATTAGTCTTAAATAGTACATTAATTTTCACACAATCTTTTGTATTAAAAAAATATTGGCTTTAAATGTATCTGTACCGGTAGCATGGTCAAAATAAGCCCTGCGAAATTAAGATTTTTTTATATCGCTATCATTATAACTATCGCAATTGTCCTTCTCAGTATATTATTAGAGTTTAGAAACATTTATGGGGAAGATCTATACCAAATTTGAAAATAGTTAAATCTGAAGTAAAAAACATGGCATCTAAGCTCAAGTGCTTCTTTTCGCTGGGAGTGAGTAACTCAAGCTGTAATGCACGAATTCATTCATTGAACTCCAAACAAACAAATGATGGCTTCAATTTCTATCGTACAAGCATCTTTATTTTGTTCATTTTTTAGTAAAATTCCTAATATGACCGTAACTATTACGAAGTTATTCAATTTCGTAGGAATATGTCTAACAGATATATCTAGGACTATTTAAATCTCAATTTTGTAGAGTTTGCCTTGTTGAAGTTAACTGAAATGTATAACACATTGCGCTATTAACTTTCCTCGAATTACTTTCAGAAATCTTATAGGCATTCCAGCCAGTTGAAATAGCTTAACAATTAGAACTACGAAGACGCACTAATTAGCAAACCTGAATCTCGAATGCAACTCCGAACATTCCTTGCAAGGCTTCGAGAGATACGAAATTCGCTGTAATAAGTGAATTCAGTTTTATTATCAGTTTTTGAAAGAACGTGAAGGGAAGCGACAACAGCAGCTTTGGGGGATTTGGGAATCTTAAAATCTCTATGACATCGGTAATTTTGTCGCAGAAGCAAAACTTCGTATGGATCGATAAGGTTTCCTTTAGCGGTTGTGTGTACAGCACTAAATAAAATCTGGGATTTATAGTGTTTCCTTCAGCGAGCGCCATAGTTAAAAGACAAAGTTGGGATGGCAATTACTCGGCACTTTTGTCCTTAGTAAATTCCTATAGAAACACTGAACAATAACTAGAACTAGTATCAAGTATCAGCACTAGGGAAATCTTTAAGAAACTATATAAAGGAATGTAATTGAGAAATGTTATACTTTGTATACTTATAAAACTATAGCTGTTTGTTTTTAATGGGTTGTTTACATTCATAGCGATTTTTGTAACTAGACTGAGACATACTTTGCGTTCGAAAATGGAAGATTCATGAGCAGATAAACATATACAAACAAATATGCCGCCTATAGCAACTATCAATGAGGATCTAAACACAATTCATAGAACAGAATCAACCCTACGCAATTTGTAGCCAAAACGCCGTCTAGGCTGATTACAAACATGAAATAACATTAAATTGCCGTAGAGCGCCTCACCGAGTTGCTATAGAGGTGTATGTGAATCGAATTTCCATCCTAAACTCCGTTTTGCTAAATTGTAGTATAGATAAATTGTGTTTTGAGCAAACGTGGTCGATCAGTTTTCTCCACGTGTATAAATGCAATTAATTAGAAAAGAACTAATTGCATGAACACAAGATGGTATTAAATAATATATCAAGAAAGACAGAAAAGAAACCAAAATGCTAAAGTATGACAATTCGCATCAATAAAAGAAACACGAAAATAGATATTTGTGGGCTACACTAGAAAAAAGGTCCATAACATATTAAAAAGCAAAAGTGAGAGGGATTATATTGATAGCAAACGAATATTTAAAGATTAAAAAAAATTGATAAAACCTTTACAATACACAAAACAATATCACCCACATACACATAAATGACACTTAAAAATACAACTTTATACTCCAGGCATACCTGATAAAATTAGACGAATTGGAAATAAGTTTAATATTAGGACAGCCTTCAAAACGGGAAATATACGGCCAGTTCTTACAAAAACAAAACCGTTCAACGTAGAACAATATTCAAAGAATTAAATACCTATATAGTATTCCCTGTGAATGCAGGAAATATTATATCGGTGATACATCCAGGCCTGTCGAAGTTAGAGTTAAAGAGCAAAAAAATGTTTGAATTTTAAAAGTCTAAAGTTGCTGAACATCCTTGAAATAATAACCCAGAAATACATAATACGAGAATCTGGTCTAAAGGCTCCTAGTCAACTAGACATGAAATTAAAGAAACGGTGTATATTTTGCTTAACAAAGATGAATGCCTTTCGTGTTTTTCGCTAGATTTAGACAAAAGTTGTTCATTCTTAAAGAGATGAGGTAGAAAGTCAGCACTGTCAGTGTCAAGCAATTTATTAGAGGTTGGTCGCTTTTCAACTCCAGTAAATAGAGAAGTTTACCTTATTCATTTTTAGTTTTAATTGTTAATTCGTTAATAACAACGACATATTGTTCCTCGAAACATTCGACATTCAATAGTTTTAATTTTGTAACACGCCAAATACCCATTCAACAGTGTGAAAATAGAACAGCCCTAAAGGTAAATAAGTTTAATATTTTTGAAAGTATATAGTTTCCGAACCTACCATCATCATCATTTTACATTACAGCCCGTTACGCGCTTTGCCAATTCAAGGATCCGTAGCCATTTTGTTTAGTTGTGTGCCTTTTGTCTTCAGTTTCGCACTCTCATGAGTTCTAGGTGTTCCTCAAGCACATCAAGATATTGTGTGCATAGTCTGTCACAAAAAGGGCCAACCTGCGTCTCGACTACGGTAATAAATCTGTAACCGCCAAAACGCAGATTGACTCATTCTTTATGAGCTAACCACACTTACCGTATAGGCCGAACTAGCTCTTTTCGGCGCTTATTAGGTCGTGAATACGGAAATCAGCGGTGCAACCTGCAAGCAGCTACAACACAGTAGGGCGCCAAGATTCAAAGCGATTCTAAATGAAATAAATCAACAACGGTTGACTAGCATTTATTGATTATGAAATGTTATTTGAATCCCGAAACGGTATAATTAAATGGTTTTTCAAATTATTTAGAATACACCACAATATCGCAAAGTTTTAAGGAAGGTTTCCACACGCATGAACTTAATAAACCCCTTTGTGGGTTTTCCAAAACATTTAAACTTGTCGGATTAATCGAGAAATGTGCACATCGCTGTCAGTAAAAAAACCTTAAGACCAGGTCACCGATAACCCAAACGTGAGTGCCCCTTTTACAATCGATTAAAACATGTAATGTGACAGTAATTAAATTTTATGAAATATGGATATATTAATAACGCACGCAACTTTTCATGTATTGCTGTCGCGAATAAATAAAATTCCACCCACTAACCTCTGGCTCTTGGCGGGTAAGTAAAAGGCGATGCAGGTTGTGAGCGGCCATACACAGGAATTCTGATAACGGCGGCTTGCTACACGTGGTGCCTTTTGAGCTGCCGGAATTAGAATGTGGAAAACAACAACTGGGTTCTGTTCGCCTACCGCAGAAGCGCAGAAGACTGGTGGCGAGTAATTATCGAGACAAAAAGTCCTATTCCAAAGGATATAAGAGATCTAAAGGCGACTACTTAATATGGGGATTATAAAATTTGAAAGTCCATCATACCTGATTTATTCTCAGCTCTCAAAATATAATGCTTAATTAAGCACCCAATTTCTAGTTCAGCGAGCTGCTAGGCCGAGTTGCCAAAAAAAGAACGCGCTTGGGTCAAATTGCAAGACGCTGGGAAAGAGAAGATACCAAGAGCGCTGCACTCGGCCGATAGTGAGCGAGGATTCAGGCAGGTATACAAATGGACGAAACTGGAAAATTGAACAATCCGAAATGCAAACTAATTACTACTTGAATTATATATACAGGTTAAACCTGAAATAATTGGGTAAATGGCGAAAACAATTAAGCGGCGCGAAAAATGGTTTCAAGTCGTCCAACTGTTCTTTGACATATCCAAACAATGGTAATCACCCGATCTGACAATATCGTCCTCTTCAAATAATTTGCACAGCTCGTAGTTATACCTTCCGCGCCATGCTACAATTGTCTTTCGAAACAGCCTAATAGATGTTCTTCCTTTTTGATGATTGTCCATCTTTCTGAGACATACAGAAGCACCGTCCTTATAACCATTTTATATATTTTAATCTTCGCTTTACGGACGTGCGACGAAACCTTTGTATAAGTATACTAAGGGTCTTCCAATAATGTTGATGTCATTAGCATATGCTAGGATTTGAATAGATTTGGTGTTGATTGTTCCTGACTTTTCGATCCTTGATTCTCATATTGCTTTCTCCAGGGTATGTTGAAAAGCAGACACCATAGAGTGTCTCCTCGGGGGAGCCCGTTCTATGTAATGAGAGTTTCTAATAGATCCCCTTTATTTTTACTTGGAATTCAACTTTTTCGTTCTCTTAGCCGTGCGAGGTGTTCCGGTATCTTAAATTTTGTTATGACTGAATATAGCTCTTTTTATGCTGTATATGCGTTTTTAAAATTAATAAAGATTTGATGAGTCTCTATGTTGAACTTTCAGTGTAGATATTCGATAGATTGTGGATTTCCCTAGTTTAACGCCACGTTGGTATATGCCAACTACCTTCTTTGCGTATGATTGTAGTCTTGTATACAGGACTTTAGCAAATATATGATATGCTCGTATATCGAGCTTTGTTCTTCATTTGTAATTTGAGCAACATAATAGATTTCCTTTTGTCTGTACAGGAGAGATTATTCAAGAATCTTTTCTTTCGTTACATCTAGTTGTTTCCAGATTTCGGCAATTAGATCATGAATACCTGTTCTAGTTCTTTATTCCTTTGCTTGAGCAGTTCTGCTGGTAGATACCACTACCCAGCGTCTTGCTTTTTTGCTTTTAATTGCTGATATGAATTTTTCTAGTGTTGGTGTTCGGGCCCTTTTTTCGCTTTGATCTTCAATGTTCTCCTCCAGTTGTATGTTCATGGTTTCATCCTCTCTTTTATCTTCACTCGACTTCGGATTCAGAATGTGTTAAAATGTTCCACCTACCTATTCAAAGCACTATGTTTGTCACTTACGATATTTCCATCTGGGCCTCTACACATAGCTATTCTTGGTTTAAGTTTTTTGGTTGCATTATTTTCCAATAGGTATAGCTCCCTACTTTCACTTTTGTTGCTGATTTGTTCTATTTCTGCAAGTTTCCCATTAGAACGTGTTTTTTATTAGCTTTGGGTATTCGTTTTCTTCTCTCATTCGGCATGTCTGGGGTGGCGCTTTTGCAGCATGTGTAAATATGATTTATTTTGGTATTTTATGATTTCCTCACATTATTCGTCAAACGTATGCTCTGAACAAATCGGTTATAGTTTTCTCATTAGTCGGTATAACAGCGAATTATTCATGTACACAAGGTGAAATGAACAATTGCTAGGGCAAACTTTGCATACAAATGTGGAATTTGATTGTGCTGCGTGCAGCTAGCACGGATTATTATAATTTAAAAACGATAAATATGTATATGCATGGATAATCTATACTATTACAATGTTATTAAGTCTATTCGCTTGCATTATAAAAAAAGGGGAGCAGCCTTAAAAATTTATAAGCTTACGAAATTGTTCCATAAAATTCTGCAATGTTTACCATTTCACGAGATTTTACGCACAAAAAGGTTTATTAAACGTCGAATTCAATATTAGGGTTTACATGTCGGTGTGGTCGCATAAACATTGCTGTCGATCGGGGGCTTTTGTAACAGCTGTCACATTCACTATTAGGCCATCGTTCAGTAGTACAATGTGCACTTAACCGTAGTTCATAAAACACACTTTTAGGACGGTGACAGGAGCTGTCGGGGCATTATGTAGTATAGGTTACATTGTATGGTCTACAAAAAGCTTAACGCGTACCCCCATCAGATTCTTGTTGCTCCAAACAAGGGAACTTATTTTATTTCGTTCGGGAACCCGATTTGGAGGCCTCTTGTTTCAGAAATTCATCACTCTGGAATTTGGAGCTCACGTCAAAAAGCTGCTCAAATCGGCTTCGCCTCGTAAATAATGAATTGGAATTGCTATACGTCTTTTGGCCCTTCGCTTTTTTCGCAATGTGACGCGGAACCGCCTTCTGGACTGATAACTGACCCACTTTTAGACTTTCACAGCATCGCCAAGTTGTATTTCGTAACTTTATAACTAATAGGGTTAAAAAACAATGCTGATAATGGCTTTTAAATTCCTTATATTACAATAACAAAAACAGTTAAATGAGACCTATTAACGACATGGCTTGTTAAAATGGTTATTAAGCAACAGTTACTTTCCAAATCAATGGCCGATATTTGCAGTATGCTTAATTAGCAAATTCAGTATAATAACCTTGTCTTGTATTTCTAAATGCAATTAAAAATGCAAAGAAGGTTATATTTCCTAAGGGCAGTATTAAATTTGTTTGAATAATAGTAGATTATGTTATTAGGAGTAAAAGTGATATTTTATGTGGCGAAGCTGAAGTTTATTTAGCCGAACTTGAGTGAGGCAAATAATTCAGTTAAGCCACATAAAGTCACTTTTACTCCGAATAACATATACTATTTTATCCGCAAACTTATTCAGAACAATTAAAAATTGATAAAGAGTAACACTAATTATTAGCAAGTAAACGAATAAAATAATCTAATACCTAATGCAATTTTTCCGTTGTTACGATGTAAACATTTCGCTGAAATGTTTGAATTTTGTATTTTGTGTGATTATGCACATCAAGTACGGAAAAGTTGCTATTTTATCTGCTTAATCCGATAAAGTGACACTTATACCTTGTCCATAAAGACACATAAGTTGTCACTTTTATGACGATTGAGGATAATAGTATATTAGTAAGCGAACTACGACGTTTATGCAGAGCCGATTCGGAGCGACCGATTCGGCTCAGCTGTTTCGGCGCGCGACCATTTCGGAGCGGGAAATTTCCTCACAGAGGCGGTTCGGCGCGAGTACTATCTGGCGTTAGACGTCTCGACGCATACACGTTTCGGCAGCCGATTTGGCGCGAGTATACATATTTATTTTGTGGCTCAACTTTTACAATTAAATCGCACACTAATAAAATGTATATTTTTAAATTTCCGTAAGTGGTTCTTCGGAATATATTTTAGAAGATAGTAGCGAACCATTTCATTTGGACATAAATTAAAATTATTGGAAAGTGTCATTCGGTGTCTCAGAACCCAGCACTACAGTATCGTGTATATTTATGTTCTATGTAGAGAAGACCTTTAAAGCGTACGTTTAAAAATATCGAAAGATTAAATCATAATTTTCCTCCATATGTACATGCCCTAGTTTATAAATTGAAATGACTATTCAATTCACTTGTCATCTGTCAAAATGTGACCAATGAAAATCCAGGATTCGACGTTTCTTGACCAATCAAATAAAAATCAGCGGATATATCTGCCTAGAAGGTATTCAACTGACTATTTTAAACAAATGTCGTTTTTCTAAGCAAAAATCAATTTTAGTTTTCGGTTACTATAGAAGTTGCGTAGTTTGTTGCTAGATTTACTGAACACTAATTTAAAAAAAATAATTTGGTTCATTGAATAGTCCATCGAATACCATTTTTAACCAAAGTTAAGTATATTATTTTTGCGGTGGTATTAGGGCTCATGCCCATTGCGATTGGGATTAAGGCTCGTGCTAGTTCACTCGTCCTAATCGTTCTAAAACGCAATGGACATTCGTGATCACACCGCAAAAATAGTCGCCATAACTTTGACTACTGATGGTATTATAAATGAAAGTAAGCACAAATTAATGTGGACATGCAAAAACATTAATTGCTTCCCAAACATGGATACTGTATATAAACTTCAAGTTGTTTTAGTTTTGAAGTATTACTATTTACCACATTTCGGAAACACCCCTTATACTCAATGATAATTGTTGAAACAGCGCTTGATACAATTAGATTCGAAAGGTTATATATGTTTTGTTCTTTAAATCTTAATATCACGCTCTTATGAAAAATTTATAAGGCATTTAAATAAATAGTTCTTGTACTAATATGAAATACAGTCTGAACATAAAAATATTAGTACCATAAACGAATACTATTCCTAGTTTTATACGACACAAAAAAGAGTTAGACAATTACTAGGAATGAAAAAACACTAATTTCCGCAACGCAGAATGCGACACGTAGGCAGTGAGTAATTCATCATTTTACAAGTTTTTGTAGCTGGCGGGGTGACAGATGAGTAACAGGAAACGTCAATATAATCTACAAGAGTTGGTTAAAACTATTTCAAATCACGATTTCTCGACTTCAAAAAAAAACATCATAATATGCTCTTTGCCACTGAAGGTCTTTTTATACTTTTGTGGTTTATTTTCCTCGGTCGTAGGGACACCGGGAACTACATCCCAAATTCCCAAATTTCGTGATGAAAAGTTAAACTCCAGTGCCTAAGTATATAAATAACCATTTTCTAATGTAATCGATGACAACGTAAAAAAAATTTTGTAATACCTACTTGTTAAATATTTCTTTAAGGACTGTTTACTACTGCGTAAGCAACCTCTTTACGGCCCGGCCGTAAAAAGTGTCCGTAAAGACCACGGCCTGCTAAATTGTGTACCAAACGTCAAAGTGACGTTTGTCACACAAATCCAGCAGCAAGCAAGCCTTCAACTCCACATAGAAGAAGGCGCAAAAGACTGCTATAACTCCTGAACATACATTAAAATAACTTGCTCATTCAGAATCTTAACGTCTTTAGGAATATCTTCATCATTTTCTACAGATGTCATAAGTTACGAGCTGGTTACAACTTAAAACTGCTTACAACCATACACGAAATTGGAAATAACTGACATTTATACACAACAGTTGCAACGTTCTACGCACTCTCAATCATTCTAAAATGTCATTACACAAACCTAGCGTTTTGATGAAAATAAATTAGAAAAATATAGATATGACCGAATTGTATGTAGGTATTACAAAAACTATTGTACAATACACGTCCGTTAGGGCCTTTACTGCCTCGCCAGTATTATTCGACTCGCTCTTCGAGCTCGTCTCACAAATTCTCTGTCTCGGCAGTAAAGGCTATCCTAACAGACTTCTACTGTAAAATACTATTTTGTAATACCTACTTGTTAAATATTTCTTTAAGGACTGTTTACTACTGCCTAAGCAACCTCTTTACGGCCCGGCCGTAAAAAGTGTCCGTAATGACCACGGCCTGCTAAATTGTATGCCGAACGTCAAAGTGACGTTTGTCACATAAATCCAGCAGCAACCAAGCCTTCAACTCCACATAGAAGAAGGCGCAAAAGACTGCTATAACTCCTGAACATACGCTAAAATAACTTGCTCATTCACAATCTTAACGTCTTTAGGAATATCTTCATCATTTTCTACAGATGTCATAAGTTACGAGCTGGTTACAACTTAAAACTGCTTATAGCCATACACAAAATTGGAAATAAATGACATTTATAAACAACCGTTGCAACGTTCTACGCACTCTCAATCATTCTAAAACGTCATTACACAAACCTAGCGTTTTGATGAAAATAAATTAGAAAAATATAGATATGACCGAATTGTATGTAGGTATTACAAAAACTATTGTACAATACACGTCCGTTAGGGCCTTTACTGCCTCGCCAGTATTATTCGACTCGCTCTTCGAGCTCGTCTCACAAATTCTCTGGCTCGGCAGTAAAGGCTATCCTAACGGACTTCTACTGTAAAATACTATGGTGTGATACACGCACACAACTTCCTTTTACAGTGATCTTATAATTAGTCAACAATTTTATTTTTAATTTTTAAGCATTTGTCAAAAAAATTCAAAAATAATAAATTCTACAGGAACCGTACACAATAGAGCTTTAGTTAAAAAGGATTTTTCTCAAAAATTTTAAGCTGAATTAAAAATACAATAATATACCGGGTGTACTATTTAAAATAGAAGTTAACTAATAAAAGAGAAAAAGCAAAAAAACTCATTTTAGAGGTATTCAACTGTAAAATCACCTATGTCACATCAATACACTTTAAAAATGTAATAACAATGTAAACTTTGTAAATTCGTTAGAGCCGTTTTTGCAAAAATCTAAAAAGACTGAAAAATCACAAAAGAGAAACACCATACTTCCGGTTATGCGATCTTCTTTAAAAGCTTTCTGTCAAATCTAGATAGTACATAAAACTTATATATGAAGTTTCAACGTCATACCTCTTTTCGTTTTTGAGATATTCTGTTCACAGGCAGAGAGACACGCAGATTGACAGACAGACCAATGAACAAAAACCACTTTTTGGGTTCAGGGGACTCTAAAACGTGAATATCTGTTGAAAACTCAATTTAGAATTTTTGGGGTGAATCCAATACTTCCTTTATTGTAAAAGGAAGTAAAAAGTGATTTTTTCCCTACTGAACAAAATTATGTAATTAGTAATGACAGTAGCAATTACAGAATTGCAAACATATGTGTACATTTTGAAATTCTCAGACTGACGCGAGTTTGATTTTTTTTAAATGAAGAAATCTTTTGCGTAAATTCGAATTCAAGCTTGCAAAAATATAATTCTTTTAATTAGTAGTCGTTTCTTTCTAGAAAAAAATTGTGAAGGTTTAAATTCTTCAAATTGTTGAAAGTTTTGGTTTGAATCAAGAATTTATACGCGTGCCATTTTTAAAATGTTTTTAATTTTAAAATTTATTTGTATTTCGAAATATTTGGAGTACCTCGAGATATAGCTCCGTCTTTGCTAAATACGAATAGATGCACGTGTTTTTTTTTGTATAAACGACATTAATGGAGATTGTTTTATAAAACCAAGGAGTTTAATTTTTTATCTTCTCTGAATGATGTCATTTTTAAGCTGGAGCTTTAACAAAAATTTATTCAATCCGTTTAGGTATCCTCCTTTGATTTCACCCGTAAATTGTGCAATGCTTTATCTGGGAAATAAGCCGTTATTTCGGATTTTTTCAAAATAATTAACTATCGATCATATTTTTTTCAGCCCCTAGGTATACAATGGTGAACTCGATTAAGGCGGCACCATTAATAATTCGATTGATGTTCTGTTTTTACCATTATAATGAGCGAAAATGCTGCTAGTTTTCTAATTTAAGCGACTTCGTAGCTCCAATAATAATGGAGTTAGCAATAGAGACCTCTTAATCTAGTTTACCCTGTATACATAATTTCATCCAAATCGAACAAACAGTTTCCGCGATTTAGATGTCACGCACCCTACCATGCGTCCTTCCACAGATAGACAATTAAAAAGAATAACTTTTTAGTGAGTGTTTTTATTTGTGACTTTAAGAATTTTAATTTTTCTCGATTCCAAAACTTCCTATACTACGTATGGAGATTAGAAGCAACCATAAATATATATTTGGATTTATATGTCTTAGCACCGAAACCGTTCGCGTCGAAACGTCTTGCCCCGAAAGGTCCTCGCGGCCAACCATCTCCGCGCCGAATCTCTCCACGCTGAAAGATCTTCAGAAAGGACTGCGCCGAATCGGTCGTGCTGTATCATTTACGTGCTATGCTAGTAAAACACAATTCTATCAACAGAATAAGAATTTTTCTACTCCTATACTTTAACTGATTTATTATATATTTCCTATCTGTACTTTAATGATATCCATTAAGTTATTCTCTGAATGTCATTTTTTGGCAGTGGTCTATTATGATATGTTTTTCGGACTTTTTCCACTGTCTAGTGGTTAGAGTGGCAGACTAGCAATCAGCGGTCCCGGGTTCAAACCCCGGGGGAGGCACAAATTTACGTAGAAAAACGTATAATATCAGTCCTTCTCAGGACTAACCAGGAAAATCTGAAGACGGGAGTAGATCAAAACTCCCGAAACGTTGAGTGATTTACACCCTAGACAGTGGAAAAAGTCCGAAAAACATATCACGATATCCATTAAGATTCAAATTTTTCATTAAGATACAAGTTTATAACCAATATTCGGTTAATATCAAATAGTGCCATGACCATCTGACAGATCTAAAATTTATCAATTTTAACAACTGATAGTCACTGTTTACCTAGAAATTCCTAAAATTTGTGATTGTTGCAAATAAAATCGGTAAAAATGAGTGATAGTGAGAGTGAAATTGAGAATTTAACCCCACCAGAAATTGTGGAACAGGCCACAAATGTCGCAAACAATTTATTACCCATAAAATCGGCAAAGGCATACGAAAAAATATATTCTCAGTTTATGGATTGGAGGGACAAAAATAAGGTTAGCAGCTTTTCAGAAAACGTCTTAATTGTTTATTTTGATGAGTTATCAAAAAAGAAAAAATCCACAAGTTTATGGAAATATTCAATTTTGAAATCTATATTATCTATTAAACAAAAAGTGGACATAACCAAATATCCCAAATTGCACGCCTTATTGAAAAGAAAATCTGAAGGCTATAAACCAAAAAAATCAAAAACGTTTTCTACAAATGACACAAAGCAATTTATAAAACAGAATTGGTCAGTTGCATTGGCTTTCGAAAAGTGACCTTTGATTTTGTCTTGAGAAAGTTTTTAACAAAGAAAACTTCAACATTACATTTGAAATTTAGAACTCGTATGGAGTTAAAACTCTATATGCTAAACTTTAAGTTCCAATAGAAATTACTTCCAAATGCTGTGGGAATCTTCGAATTTACCGAGCCGCGGTTCTCTTTTTGCTTTCCGATTTTTAATGGTTAAGACGCGATGAATCCTCGTTTTCATTTGCATGGTTTTTGCGAATTTGAGTTTTGAATTTCTTTACATTCACAATTATGCGGATTTGTTTTAAAAGCAACGTTATTGAAATATTATATCTGCGTTATGATGAGAGATTAGTTTAGCTACGTCTCTGGAAGCAGAAAGTTAACTTATCAACCTAATTCTACCCATTGTCATATGGCCGACCATAACCCATCTTTTGCATTGGCTGTTTTTTTATGCGGTAATACAACCTCACTTTCAGTAAGACCACGGTGGACGCCTTCAATATATCCTGTCCTTCTCCTATGTCCTGGCGCCACTCTGCACTTGTGATCAAGAGTTTCAAGGTATGGTTCAATTGTCTTCGAAGGATCTAATTTCGCAAGCCGTTTTGGTGCATCAAGTCGCTGTGGGTGCTTGAAGATCATTTAATCGAGGCAGTAAAGCCTTTTATTTTAATCTTTGAACCAATTCCTGGGAATTGGCCACTTACATAACTTTATCAAATTATTTTACCAAGCAGAATTTCCCTCGATAGGGGCTCGTCAAGCCCCCTCGAGCTTTTACTAAGCTGTTTGAAGCTAATTGCCTTTAATTTTGTTTACTTTTGCCCGTTATAGTACGTACTTTTGTTATTTACAACTATTTGTTACTTGAGTTTACTGTTTTACCTTCTGATGAATGCTGGTTTGTACCATTACACGTATACCGTTATACCGAGTGCTGCATCCTGTTATTTGCGATTTTAAGCTGTACTTATTTGATAATATACTACTCGCTTTTGTACATATTATATTTTAAAGTGTATGGGTTTTAGTTACTGCAAAGCTTTTACGACATGAGCGTTAAGTGAGTTTATTTTGGATTATACAGCTATCGGCAACATTTTTGAGTTCATATGTTTACCTCGCTGTCGTGGGCATATTCGTTTTATTAGAGACCTTTTTTAATTATATTTTATTTAAGCGCTTGCAAAAGAACCCAATCTGGCTCAAGTGAATAGTCAGCTCTCAGATATGCTCATGTAGTCAGGATAATTTAAAATTTGTTGAAAACTCTCATATTGCACATTATGGTAACATTGTCATTTTCGTACAATAGTCAAGATCCAAATTAATGAAGATCGAATTCTTTATTCCACCACATTTTCAACGTCAAATGTGCATATAGAGTCTAGTAGCATGGTTTTTTCGGGATAATTAATGTAATAATCAAAACTGATTGCTTCGAATGTCTACATTATTGATTGTAGAACGAAATTATGTTTGTATTAATGATAATTGGCTATTTCTCCATTTCATGAAACACTTGAGTTGTTTTCAGTTTACCAATTGCTTTAATTTAACTAGAATTTTCACTGCGGTTATAATGATTACAGTCTGGCAATTAAATTGCTGTAAAAGGGCTATAAAAGCGGCCAACGCTAATTTCTGTTATGAAGTAAATAACAACTAAAACCCTTGTAATTGAATAACACTATGCGATGGTTTTGTATCTTTTGATTAAAACTACTATTTTATTCTGTTTTGTAAAGATATTAGAAAATGTACATAAAAGTATTAGTTTAACAACCATTTATTACATATTGATTAAGCGTGTTCGAGAGCCACAGTTTTACGCACTCATCAAAGCGTATTCGGAAGATACTTTAGTAGAACACAATTTCGCTGTGGGTTATCAATATAGAGAGAATAAAAACTGTTTCTGTTCCCCATTCTTGAATTTTCTATTCCCTAATCATGACGAAATTAAATTTCTCAATAGATTAAAGATATTTATTAGTTTTAAATAAAATTAAAGGTTATAAGTGTTACGTAAAAATTTTAAAAGAGACAGTACCCACTATAAATTTAAAAATATTCCACGTAACAATTTAGCAGTGCTGACAGGCCGAATTACCTTGTGCATTTCTCACATTTCGTATAGAGGTCACATCTCTTGCAAACGAAATAAATAAGTCGCAAACGTTATGTTGCTGTAGACACTTATGTGACAAGAAAATCTACTTTTCATCAGATGTCTGTAACTGTAGTACTTTAATTCAGTCGACCGAGAAGCGTCTTAAAGTATCGTAACATATTCACTTCACGTTGATTCTGTGAAAGTTCAGGAGTCGAACAGTCTGGATGTTCTATACACTTAAAATAAATGATATATGGCCAACAAGCATAAATGATGCATGATCCAAAACAACAGGATTCGATTTGTGGCTCATTTGTATCACATCAAACATTAAAATAAAGCTACGTACTGTACTAACCTAAGATAACTATGCAGAGTTTTTGTACATAATTTATATTATAAAGTAACTTTAGTTAAATGACAATGTTGACTCATAAACAATTATACGAGAAATGTTATTAATATTTTATCCAACATTTCTTATCTACAAATATACGAATATCGATTACAGTACAATGACATTGATAAAAATAAAATAATTCGTCCCTTAATATATATAGCATTATAACAATATCATGTGGCTTGTGGCAGAAGAAATGACAACCATGACCGACGGCTTGACATGCTCGTCGAACAACGGATAGGATATATCATAAGACAGATTAACTAAACTGTATAAAAACCTGGATGCCTAGCACGCAGAAAACAAACACGTATTACGACGGCAAAAAATATGACAGTGTTAAAACAATCTGTAAAGGAATTTACCCAGAAGTATAAATATTTTGAAAAAAAAAATGCAACTACCGATAAAAATATTTTAACGTTCCTAGTAACACTGAAGCAATAAAAGGAAACACTTGGTAATGCAGATTAGATCAATTTGCAAATTAAAGAAAAGTATTGCAGATGGGACTTGAACTCAGTATTATTTCAGCGCCTGAGGAAGGAATATCAATGGGTATCAAGCGCCCTTCAATCCTATTTTGCCACAGAGCTTGCATTTCCTCGCCACGATGCGTCTTCATTATATTCAACAAGCTTATTTTTGTTTTTTAGAACATTTTTCCTGCATCTGTTGGTTCCATTTTTGTCAAGGGTAAACCCTAAGCTATGTGCAAATTATTACTTTTACTGGTTCCTCAGTTAAAGCCAAAATAAAGTTTTATTTTCTAAGGTGCTCACCCTGTATATATTTGACCAAAATTGTCTCGGTTTTATGACAGGACAACATATAATCTGCATGCTAAATATGATTTACCTCCAACAAATAGTTATGAGTTATACCCGTAACAAGCAAGGAGACAGACAGACAGAATTAGAAAAGCTGTTCTTCGTCATGTAAGAACCCCGAAACGTGAAGATCTTAAGAAATCTCAGAAGGTGATCTTCTCACGATTACAATATTTCTTTCGTTGTTTAGACGAGGAAAGTATAAAGTCAATTAAAAGGTAATACCTTTTTCAAAAATGCAAAATATATTTAATTTTTTTTAAGTATTTCAATATATTCTGAAACAAATAATAGATTCACACTTTTTTACATGAAGGTTAGCCTTGAATTTTTGTTATTAAGTTGCATATGTTAAGGATACTTATCAGCATATGGAAAATAATATAAAAGAAGGAGCAATGGAGGCCCTGGGCGAAAAAGAAGAGGACGAGGAGAAATATAAATGGCAAATAAAAGAGAATACAAAAAAAGAAATAAAGAAGAAGAAAGAACTATACCACAAGTGGCTAAATACAAAATCAGGAAGAGATTTACGAAATTACAAAGAACAAAATAGAGAGGTTACACGAATGGTGCATAAAAAAATGAAAGGTGGCAAAAAACGTGTTCATATGTAGTCCAATATGTAGGTGCCACAAGGAGCTCTAAAGCCTGGAAAATGGTAAAGACGCTAAGAACAAACTCAAATGAAAAAGTGCATATAGAATACATCACGGATAGAGAGTAAAGTAATTATTATAGAACTTTACCAACAGTACAAAGACAAAAATTTCTGATAAACACAGAAGAGAACACTGAAGAAAGGCAGAAGGAGCAAAACATAATCACACGGGAGGGACTTAAAAAAGCAATAATTTTACTGAAACACAACCAAACTGCCGGACCAGGAGGAATTGCACCAGAACTTATTAAATACGTTACTCCAAAACGATTTAGCAATACAAGGGATGTCTCTCAAAGAGCAATTAATGAAAAAGAAATACCCGATTAATGGATAAGCGCATATATGACAGCAATCTTTAAGAAAGGTAATAGAAAAAAAATGAAAATTATAGAGGAATAAGTGTCATTTCAACGATGGAGAGAATATATGGGAAAATAATAAGAAACAAAATCGAAAACTGTATAGAAGAAAAAATAGGTGTAAAGCAAGCCGGTTTTATAGTAGGAAAATCATGCATAGACCATATTTATACTCTACAATAATTAATAGAAAAGAAATGAGCGAAAAATAGATCTATCTATTTAGCATTCGTAGATCTAAAGAGGGCTTACGATACAGTACCGACAAAAAATGGAATGTCATGAAAGAAGTGGAACTACCCACAACACTTATTAAAGCCGTACAGAATATATATAAAAATAACACGGTCAGTATAAAATATAGTGGAAAACTGATAAGTGAATTTCAAACATCAAAGGTCTACTACAGGGGTGTTCAATTTTACCAACATTATTTAGAATATTTCTAGAAAAATACACTGCACACCTGGAAAAATAAATATGATGGCATAAGTGTGACGAGCACCTCAATACTTTATGTTTTGCTGATGTTTAAGTCGTAATTGCACAAGATGAAGACGATATAAGCTTCATGCTACGAAAATTAAAAGAAGAATACACGAAATCCGGCCTAGAAATAAACTATAAAATATCTTGTAGTAGCTGAGGAAGAAACGAAAGATCTAGAGATAGAAGACAACGTCGAATAAAAGGCGCTCAACAATTCAAATACTTAGGATTCACGATAACGAAGGATGGAACAACAGAAGAAGAAATAGATAGTAGACTTGGACAAACAAGGGCATGCATTAAACAACTACACCCAATATGGGGCAAACATGTTTGGAAAAATACAAAGACCAGAATATTCCATGCAATAATTGAAAGTATCATGAGCGGAATGTTGGATAATGAATAAAAGAAATAGATGAAAAATTACGGCAACGTAAATGCCATACTGGAGACGATGCTGGAAATGGGAATGAAGAAATTCTCAGAAAGATTGAGGTAGAAAATAATATACTTCAATACATAGAAGAAAAAAGACTGATATGGTACGGTCATGTAAGAAGAGCAGAAGACACAAGATGTATAAAAAGAGTTACAGACTGGAGCCCCATGGGAAGAAGGAAAAGGGGCCGACCGAGAACATCTTGGCAAAACGAGGTGGACGAGGCAATGGAAATGAGAGGACTTGTGGAAGGAGCATGGGAAGATAGAGATGCATGGAGGAACTGGTTAAGAGAAGGAAGGCAACCAGGGCTGTAAAAATTCTTATGTATATACAGTGTATCCCAGGATTGATGTTACAAGAAGTGAGATGGACTAAACATTTTTGAATTTTATTTTAAGATTGTGGGATTAGGTCCTGCTTGGTCTGAAGAGAATTTTAGGAATATTTTAAGTTTTTATGGCCCTATATAACATTTCAGGAAGATCTACATACTCAGAACCGTAATTTTTATATTGTTGTCTAACTTCCGGAAATTTTACTGTCATTTGATAGACTAAGGTAATCTCTGACACTTCTTTGGGACGCTTCAATAATCATCTTATTTGTATGGGTATTTTGCCACGTTTTAATATTTTTCATTTTGATTTTTTAGATATTTTGCTTATTTTGATTGTGCGTGTTGAGAACTACTGGAAATCGAAATCATTGTAAAATCTTTCATTCACTTAATTAAAATATTCTTTAATTACATAATTACTGAGGCAGGATACTTTAACGGTGCACACTCTGTTTGGTTTTAATTTGTGTATGTACCTACGTTGTGTATGTTTCCTGGTTATGGTGGCGTGCTTCGGCGGGATTACAGATGATTAGCCTAAACGGTGGTACTTGGGCTAACTTTACTCAGGTCGTAGAGGGGCCGGCGACCTTCAGTTCTCACATCGAAAGAAAATAACGTCATGGACATTTACTGTTCTTTATTAGGACCAAGTGTAAATGTATTAAATACTTTTACAATTACTGCGGTGTTCCGAAGTATGAAAATGACATTTGTTGGTAGCTCGCCTAGCGGCAAGGAAGGCTGGCTGCCAGTCTGAGTCTGGTTACTGCGGTGTCGGGCAGTGTTAAGTGAAGTAAGATAGAGTTAAAGAATTGGTACTCACGCCGCCGTACTAACAGGGACAAAAACCTGCAATATCGGGCTGCGCCGTCCCTAGTGAAGTAAGAAAGGCAAAGAATTGATACTCACGCCGCCGTACTAACAGGGAAAAACCCTGCAATGTCGGGCTGCGCTGCACCTAGTAAAGTAAGAAAAACAAAGAATTGATACTCACGCCGCCGTACTAACAGGAAAAAACCCTGCAATTTCGGGCTGTGCTGTACCTAGCGAAGTAAGAGTTAAAATAAGTTATAAGCTGTTGTAGTAGTTTTCCGTATTACGCGTAGAACTACCACATGCACCAGACCTCGCTTTCTTCTCCTCTGCAGTCCTATTCAGATGCGTTTTTAACAACTTACGAAAAGTCCTTCATTCCGGGTCGCGGAGTGTCCAGCCAATAACAAAATAATCAAAATTTTATTGCCAGAGTGGCGCTGCGTTAATTGGTAGTTGCGCTTCTACAACCCATGACGGTTTAATCCTTTTTCAATCAAGGTTTAAATTGGGGTTTTCCACGGTCTAGTCGAACTGCCATCAACACGTGTTCCTTTGGTTGACATAGCAACCTAATAAATTATAAACTAAATTAGTTGGCGGTTTGGGTTATTTGTTTCCTAAATCCGCCTAGGCCCCTGGTCATAAATCTAATAACGGTTTTCGCCTCTCGTTATGTTATGCGCCGGGAGATTTATTACATCCCGCGGCATTCTCAACAGCTGCAAAAGGTGTCGGATTACAACCTATTCAAATCAAACGAAAGCTTTCGTTTAAGAGCTATAATTGTTTACTACTACAATACATACGAGTACAAATACATCTACTTATAAATACGAGTTTCTATTGTCTTTCCTAGAAATGAAATAACTTAAATAAAAATGTTTGTATATGCGCGACACTCACAATACATACATAAAAACTACTAGTCCCAATTTCTGTACTCTTTAAATGTGGAAAAATTGTGTTTGCGGGTGTTTTTCAATTTCTTCTAACCTCAGTTTGGAAAGCATAACCTCAAATGTAAACCTCGTATAAGCAGAACAAAACAGTTTACATAGCTAAATAACTGGGGAAACTTCCATGGCCACCGTGTATTAAAAAAAGGTGTGAACAGAGAATTTGAAGTCAGTTATATAAAATAGATAAGTTTTGATACGACACATTTACATTTCAAGGTAGTAAAGGGAGCCCACTATTTGTCTCTGTTCTGGCTAAATATACCTTAACAATGAGAACAAATGTGCACGGATGAACTGGAACAGGAACTAAAATCCACATGGTGCAAAAGAGAAGAAATGAAAGAGGTGGCAGAGGCTTACATTCTGGAGTGTACGGCAAAATAATGAAAAGAAAGAGACAGGAAAGGGATTTAGAATGTTGTATCTTTATTTAAAATTTATGATTTAATCACAAAACAATTGGATTAATTATTACTGATAAATACTGGAAAAGGATAATACGAATATATGAAAAGCTTGCAAACTAGAACTGATATTAATTATGATTAGAAAAAATATAGCAAGTAATTTCATAAATATTAACTTCCGTATAATCACTGCTGTTTAACATAGCTTTGCATTTGATGTACCTATAAGGGGATTATAGCGTATAATCGCTTTTATGTTAAAATTTGCAGAAATTAATTATACAAACATTGCCTCTTTCAATTTTAAATACAAGTTTGTGGCAGAACACACCCTGTAAAGCCAAATAAATATTTTAACAAGGCACTGCATCTGATTAAATGTGAAATTTGTGGCTGACACGGGCTCTAGCTTGCCACATAAAAAGTGGAAATGAAGTTAAAACAACCTCACGCAGCTGCTGCTGTTGATTTAATTTCACTGTAATTACAGAGTTAAAGAGTGGAATACACCTCCCGTCGCTTCTTTAGTTTAAATACGTACTTAATTTTGCATAAAATGACTCGTAAAATATTGCAATTGCAAATTGTAAAGTTATACTAAAACGTCTTTAAATTTATATACATGAAACTATTGCTACTTGATTAAAAGCTAGTGCCAATCTAACATAGGATATCAAGAAAAGCAGTTTTAAAAAAGATGATGTAATTCGTTTAGACAACAGATTAGCGGTACTATTAGGATGATAGAACCTAGAAGTGTTTCTACGATTAGTTTCTATATATTCTAGAAATAGAGTACTATTCAAAAATTTCGTACATAGAACTTCTTCATATGTCATTCCTAATATAAACTTCAGAAGTTTACTTTTAGCAACCCCGCCCTGGCAGTGCATATTATGTGATTAACTGAACCACGACATCACAATTAATGGCAATCGGCAGATGTGTTGAGTATTACTATTGTTTTCTCCCCCCGGGAAGTAAATCCCTCGAGAAGCAATGACCTCCATATGGATCATTAAGACCCTTTTTCCATTAACACTTGATAATAGATTGGAGTACAATAGAACAAAGACACATAATTGAGCCTTTCTTTACAAGGTCCAAATACATGAATTGCAGACATTTTATTTAACTGTAGTTCCTCTCACAACGTCAACTACTCACATTTATAGTATTAGATGGTTTCCATTTTTCAAAATAAAAATAATAATTAATTTTTTGGACACTTACACCTGTAAGTTAGTATTTATAAATTACCGTTGTAAATCAATTAATGGAAGGCAAGTGATAATAATTATTTGCGTAAAACACTTATTTATATCTACACCAACTAAAACCTATTCATAAGTTACTGTTTTAATTGAACTCTACCTAAAGTAGGTGCTTTTGCCGTCGTTAATATGGTAGAATAGAAGCACAGCGATCGTGTGGTGGATTATCGCGTATCCCACTATTCAGATTTGTTTTATAGAATCCAATATTAAAGCAGGTTGCGCTCAGTTATTGCAAACTGACATATTTTTTTATCTAAAGTATAATAAAACAAAAACATTGTTAGAATTATACTTTATTAAATTAAGAGATTGATTTTAACAGAAGCATTTAATTTTAGCTTGTTAAAAAAGAGATCATTGTTTACATGTAAAACAGCAAAAATATTAATAAGTATAAAACATTCAGGGCATTATATTACAAACAAAAATCATATAAATGGCTTTACCTGATCTGCCCTAGCAAGTGGACGTTGTGCCCCTAAACATTTTAAAAATTGAAGGAAACTAGGGATAGCAATATATTAACATTCCTAATAATACTGAAACAATAAATGGAAACACTTGGTAATGCGAGTTACATCATTTTTCAAATAAAAAAACCAGTGGTATTCGAACTACAGCGCATATGAATGCGATTTCAAATCCACCCGTGTATCCCACGCGATATTAAACAAAACGCACTTATTATTGTCTATTTTTGGCTACATTTACATTTACCTTGTATCAGCTGCGTCCCATTTTCGGCAAGTGTAAAGCCTGAGTTATGTGTAAATCACTACTTTTATCTTGTTTTAGGTTAAAGCAAAAATTAACGTAAATTTCTTTTTTAACGTGTTCACCCCGTATATATTTGGTCTTAAATATGCACTTTCATTTAAGTCATAGTTCTTGAGTTAACCCTAGGATGCGTAAACCGTGCCTTTCAGGCCTAAAGTAGTATTTAATTGCTTGTAGTTTACTTAAAATATTCTCAACTTGATTCAGCATTTTAGCATGCCCTAAAACATGTTTTTTAGTAAAAAGTTTTAAGTTTTTTTAGAATTCCGAAAAATGTGTAATTAACATGTCTCAACTTGTTATTACCAGCTTACGCTTTCTATAGCTTGTGAAACAATTGAAGCACGGGGGTTCCCTCATATTTATGCAAGTTTACACCTGCACTGTTGCCTATTGTACATACAGTATACGGTGTTAATATATTATTATAGGAGCTTTCTCTAGTGAGCTTGAATTACATGTGTGCGATAATGTCATGGAAAAAAGACATGAAAGGGGACACCTATGGTGAAGAAGGGTACTAAAACACTGTTGCGATGGGCAGATCAGTGTGATCGTCTGCCTTCTGGGGCAAGTGATATTTCCGAAGTAGAAAATGCTGACACAGATTATACTACTTTTGAATCGAATTCTGAGTATTTTGGATCCAGTAGTAATAACGATGACGATAATGCAGAAAATCCGCCTTCTGCATCTGCATGTTTTGTACTCCACCAAGTCGCCTAGACTGGACAACAGAACCACCAGACAAAAACAAAATTCAACCAAATAGTATGCATCTAGGTTGGCGAAAAAAAAATGGCTACGACGCCAAAAGAAGGTTTTCAGTCATTTGTAACGGAAACAAGACGTGTTTAAAATACGAATGGAAAATAGTTGATAAACGTCATGCGTTTTAGGGACTTATATATGCTGGAGTGGGTACAAACTCGGATGGTCCTGCCAGAGAACTATTTTCTATTGAATTCTCTAATCCTATATATCGAGCTACAATGTGCATACGAGTATCTGTATTTATAGAAATACGAAGATTTATCAGATTTGAGGACAAGAGAACCCGGGACATACGTTTGGAAACCAACAAATTGGCGTTGATATCTTATATTTGGGATCCCTTCATTCAACAATGCAAAACGTACAGGATACCAGATATTAACCATAGATGAACAACTTGTTGCCTGTAGGGCTAGATGTAGATTCGTTCAATATATGCCAAATAAACCTAGAAAATATGATTATGCTCTGGATGGATTACTGCATGACTCGAAGTGGTACAGTCTTTAATGGGTGGTATTCATGATTCTGGCCTAAATCTCACAATAGACAATTTCTAACTAGTATTCCATTAGTAAAGAAGTCGGGTAGTGCAGTTGGGAAAGCGCTAGGCTTGCATTAAACAAGTCCTCAGTTCGAATGGCTCGGGTGCCGGAAATTTTACGCTAGCAATGGCGATTGGAATCGGGCTCAGTGAGACCATTCACAGTTGGGCACCAAATTAACTGTGCGCTACTCAGAACCACAAACCTAAGAGATAGAGTAACAAGGTCAACACATCAGCGTCACACACACCTCACACAATGGTTGCTGCGCAAGCAGAAAAGGCGAGCTCCAACTTTGTAACCCGAACCGGGGCAAGTTGAGCATTGTATCACCAGATACAAGCGTATAAAGCACCAGCCTCTACACCGCACAGTAAAATGAGGTTAACGACAATACTGTCTGTATCATACATTTCGTTAGTAATTTTATCTTCATCGGTGTTGTTGCAGACTATTAACCAAATTAATTTTAATTATCGTTAAGAGTTTCATTACCGCACTAAGTGCATAATTAATATTACCGCATTCAGTGCGATAATGGACACATATTACCGCACTCAGTGCGATAACTGATACTATCCCAGTTTTTTAATATAAAAAAATACAGTGAACTAAAATATATTGATGAAGATAAAATATTGAACAAAACACGTTTTCTTATGGCACTTAACGAGACTCGTTTCGTTAAGATGCTTATAATCAAACTTGTATAGTTAATATCTATATCTTTACGATAAAAATATTACTGCGGTTATTACACCAAGTCAAAATAAGCGAGATATTCCAAAAGAGATAAAACTATCGAAAAATCGTAGTTTGCTTTAGAAATAACATGACATTGCTAAGTTACGCATGTAAAAATAACAAATTTGTAATTTCACTAAGCACTATGCACCATAACACATCTGCAAATGATGATAGTAAGAAGAAACCAGAAATTAATAAATACTATAACAAGACAAGGCATTTTAATAACGAGTTTGGCGTTCTTCACTGCCCATTTAAAAAAAATTATAAATTTACGTATTTAACCGATTACTATGAATGATAATGTTGAATATTCCAATGAAGAGAGGGTATTTATTATCAAAACATTTTACATTGGCGTCAGTTTACGCACAGTTCGTAATTTATTCTCGGTTAAATTTAATAATCATCCTTTTCCATCTGTATCAACAATTCACAAGTTTGTGCAAAAATTTAAAACTACAGCAAGTGTAGCAGCAGATTATTCAAGAGGTAGTTTGAATATTGCAGTTTAAACAAATATTCTATTGAGACATTAACATTACAGGCAAACGGAATAGAGGAACCAACGATGAGCTGGAAGAAAGGGTTTTTTGGGTAGATTAATGCTGATCAAACAGCCAGCAAAGAACGAAAAGTGACAATGCTAGAAACATGTATTAGATGAAATAAAAGATTCTTAGAACAAACGACAAATTCCCAAATTTTATAAGACTTTGGTAGCACTGAGGCAAGACTGCACAGAAAAAACATGTGTGTCGCGATGGACAAAGAAGAATTATAGTAGAGAAGGTAGAGACGTTGAAGAGATACATCAAACAATATAAAGAACTATGGTTGGATGTGGAAGAATATGTACTAAGTACAAAGAACAGCATCCGAGAAATATCTATTCGTGTGGAAGCTATATACGGTGTGCCCCAGGATTCATGTTACAAGAGATGAGATGGACTAAAAAATTTTGAATTTGTAGGATTGGGTCCTACTTGGTCTGAAGAGAATTTTAAGAATATCTTTAGTTTTTGAAAAAACAAATCGGCGTTGACATGAAGCAAAAACTAGTTTCTTTTCAGGTAAACTACACTTTTTGTTCATGATACGGCAAAATTTTACCAAGAAAAATTGTTCAGACTGATAAATTATTGCCCTATGAAAAATTTCAGGAAGATCTTAACTTAACCGTTGTCATAGTAAACCAAAAATCATTTCTTTGTTACATGACCACAGATGTAGTCGGCCATTCGTAATTATAACATTATGTCCTTCCTATGTACGCCATTTCCGTTTACACCCTGCACATATATCCGTACATAAATAAAGTTCAGGTTGCGTCGTTCCATATCTTATATATATATAAAACTGAAAGTCCTGACTCACTCACCCACTCATCAACGCCCAGCCCAAACCCGTGGACCTAGAAAGCTGAAATTTTTCACAGAGGTTCCCTTTATAATGTATACAAGGAACAAGGAAGGATATTTCGAAATTTAACCCCTAAAGGGGTAAAATGGGGGTTCCAATTTTGTATGGAGAAATAATATTAAATAGACATTTCGACTTGAAACTTCGTAGGAGTACTTCTAAAAACAAATAAGCAAACACGTATTTCTTGATTTTCCAAAAATCAACCCTTTACGGGGTGAAATGGGGTAAATAAGCCTAAAATACGATATGGGTGTCGTTATTCAGGTTTTTTGGGCCGTTGATTGCGAAAATGACATTTATTTTTAAGTCTAAGACGGTGGACATGACATAAGGAAATGGACGGAACGGGACGGGACTGGACTGGACGAAAAGGGAAGGGAAGGGATGGGATGGAAGGGGAGGGGGCAGGACGGGATGGGACGGGATGAGACGGTACGGAGACGGGGACGGAGAAAGAGACGGAGACGGGGGTAGGATGAGATGGGATGGGATGGGATGGAATGACAGAAAATAATTAGTCATTATTTAATACACAAATAACGAACCTCGCGCGAAAGAAGTCGTGAGTAACAGCTAGTAGAGGAATATAGCGTGAGACACGATGGATCAGAACCGTCGAATATTTCTCTACGCCTTCGACGACTGTGGAACTTTCCCTACTTCCACAACTATGGTTTCGGTCTCCAATTTTTAAAATAACTGGGTGGATCGCCAGCCAGTTGCGAGGCGTGGGGATTGAACAAACCGCTCGAGCACGCTGGCGCGCTCGTATGGAATACAACAAACATTTCCATTAAATTATTTTAGAAAATCGATTTTTTGCACTTTCGTTTCGAATAATGTGAGAAAAATTACTTTCAAACTCTGAGCAGTATCAACTCTATAATTTCCAATATCGATGATTACTTACAGAGAAAAATAGAGTGTTTACAGCTTTCTTTCCTGATAGATGTTTCTAATACTATAAAAAGCATTAATTTACTTTCAGTCACAAAATATACCATAAAATGTTTAAAGTAATCCAAAGCAGTCCTTTTTCAAGACAAAACCTGATAAAATATGCAACAGAAGCTTCTCGAAGCGACATTAACTGCGGTTGTCGTTTACCTTAGAATATTACTCCGCATTTCTAATAAAAATGCAGAGCAGCGCAGCGTGTTCAATTTTTTCTTTTTGTTTGGATAAACCCCATTTCAACTATCTATCCTGTTTTAGTTTAATCCCCGAGACGCGTTTTACAAATACTCGATAAAGTTTATTGTTTCTCATGAATCTTTTATAGCGCAGCGTTACCTGCAGTCTATTACTGCAACGATAAAACCACAAATTGAAGTTCTGTGGCGTAAAATGATTTTAATATTCAGAAATCTATACCAACCTGTCGTCACAAGTTTGTCGATGGAATGAAACTAGCTTTCCACCAGTTAAAATTACATTTTCTAACTGTCAATTTAAAACTGCTTTTCAGTCTGCGTGACGAGTTTCTATTATGACGGCAGAACATACACTACGTGACAATTATCTATGTATAATTTAATAACTACGTCATTAAATTCGTTTACAGGTGCAGCATTGCATTTGTGAAACGATTTGAAGCAAAGCCGACGCCGACGTGCTATATCAGTGTAATTCTGTAATTGAATATAAGCCTATCTTACAACAAAACGCAGAAACAATTCCATTGTTAAAATTAAATTCAGGAAATGGATGCTTGACATTGTTCACATTTTAATATTTCGTACAAACTCTAAAGAATGAAGGAAGGGAACAAAGTCGACTTCATATTGCACGTAATACTTGGAAGTGGGTCAGCTTGGCACATATGTAATACCGGCATCACTTAACATCAAGATAATGTGCTCATATAAAACTACTCGTGTTCACAGAGGCTAAAATAAAACCCGCATTTGTCATTGTGCTTTTGAAAACTTAGTTTGCACCTAAAAAGGTCTACATGTGTGAATTCGCGTTGCATTGTATCGTGTTTGAAAGTCTAGGGTTTAATGAGAAAGTTCCCTACACGAATTTGTCTTTTGTTTGATGCAAGGTTTTCATCAGTATACAAGGCATTAGTTTTTTAATACTACGGAACTCGTTCCGCAAAGAGAAATAATTGGAGAGTTGTGTCACACTTTGTAGAATATACGTGTGGTCCTTATATTTTTATGTGTTTTGTAATGTTCAGAAGTAGTTATGTATAGTACAAGTGAATAAAGAGGCATTTTATCAACAAAATATCTTATCACCTGTTACTACTACTACTAGTTACCACGATAGTAGGTATTTATTTCGTTAGTTGTTATGGATTATGGACTATTTTATTCACTAGTAAATAAAGTAGAACTTTATCCACCCTCATCAACAAAATATTTACTTTACCATGGAGATAAAATACAGCTTTACAAGTAGGTATTGCAAAAAAATAATTTACAACAATTTTCAAAGTTATAATAATATCAAAACAAAACAGTAGAAGATAATAGACTTTTGCCAAAATGGAAATTTAAAGTTCTACAAAAAGGTACCAACATATAAGTTTATAAAAATGTAATAATAAACCACGTTAATTTATTTATTTATATACTTCATTGTAAAAAAATTAAACTGAAAGCATTCCATATATTATAAACAAAACTGAAACTTAGCAAAGGAACAGGTAGTATAACAGAATGGTTACATAGAAATAGAAGAGCACCTTTATGAAAAACTAATAACAGTACAACAGACTATACTATTTAATCAGATTTTAATTCAAGCACCGGAGTTTATATGTATTAACATTTTTAATGTACGCTTCACCTCATTTCTTGGTTGCCCAAAGCAATCCATTGGGATTTTCTTTTAAAGGCATAGATAGCATTGTGATTCGCTTAAATTCTGTAACAATTATTACAGTATTTAACTAGCCCCTAGAGAACAGAGCTAATTAGGCACGAAAAGATATAATTAAATGGGTAATAATAAACAATTGAGTCGTAATCGGTGACTCCGCCGTTGAGCATTCTGACTGCTGATAGTGCATTGTAAAGGGTTTTACTTAGAACTACCCTCGCAAGTGCAAGTTGTGGCACTAAAAATGTTGAACACCAAATGCGACTAGGGGTAAAAATATTTTAACGTTTCAATAATACTGAAACAATAAACGGAAACACTTGGTAATGCAAATTACATCAACTTATGAAAAAAACATTGCAGGCTGTGGGCTTCGAACTTGAATCAATGCATGGCAGCAGGTCGTTCGCAATCCGCCCCTTGGTCTCGTTCTACCACGATCTACTGACTCGTATCTGCGTGATGCAGCTGCATTATACCGGGTGTCCGTCCTCAAAGTCGAACATAGGCGATTAACATTGTATTGAACGTTTTTGCCGATTCCTGCTCGCCAATTCAACTTACAGGGAAGGTAATGGTATCAATGAAGAGATAAAATTATTACGCATCAAATGATACCAATAATAATATTCAAGATGCCATTTTTATTTTAAAATACTAATTTAAAACTTGGGAATTTTTAAATATGCCATGCCTTGCTTTTCAAGTTCGATAGCATTTGTCAAAAAAATTGGTAGTTATTTGACGTAAATCAGGTATTTTCTGTCAACTTCTGTTAAAATTATCTACAGAAAAATGAATTATTTCAATAACGAACGTGTTACTGCACTAATGTTAATTGCCTATGTTCGACTTTGAGAATGGACACCCGGTATACAACACGCTTATTGTTGCCCATTTTTGTCTTTTTTGCAACATTTAACCTGTACCTGTTGCTTTCCATTTTGATCAAGGGTAAAGCGTGATTTATGTACAAATTACTACTTTTATATCTTCCTCAGTTAAAGCTAAAATAGACAAGATGTTATTCTTTGAAGGTGCTTATCCTGTATAAGTATATTTGGCCAAAAGCATATTAGTTTTGTTACCATGTAGACATACACTGCGCATGCAAAATATCGACTTCCTCTAACACATAGTTGTTGAGTTGTACCGCCTATAGACAGAGAGACAGACAGGCAGACAGACGAAATTGATAATACATGTTTTTCTCATCTGGGAATCCTGAAACGTAAAGCTCTGAAGAAATCTCGGAAGGTGATTTTTTCACGATTACAATACTTTCTTCTATCTTAGACGATGGAAGTAATACTCATATGGATTTTAAAACATCTACAGAATTCTATCTTTCGGAAGAGATGTGAAGCCGTCGATATCAGGTTACCATGATACGCAGTATGTAAAAGATCCTTTGTAACACCTTAGTATCGACAAAAATTTAATAGTGCTTTCGCCATATGACCCTCGAAGTTGGTGTGTACGGTATCTGGTGCTCCGGAAGTCGAGATTTTGTTTATAATAAACAATAAGCTCTATAGTTCTGTACACATTTTTAGGATTACACTAGGAAACTACAAAATAGTTCATAAACATTGTCGGCCATTGTTTTGAAGGAGTACGTAAATCTAAATCAAAAAGTAAAAAATATTACAGAGACTTGAAGGTTGCAGAAAAAAGCAGTAGAAAACATATACATCCTAAATTAAGCTAAACTAAAATTTCGAAAGAAAGAAACGTGCTTGTCTATTGTATAGCATTCGATAATGTTAACAGAGAAGTCCTCTTCATAGCAATGAAAAGCTCGACATAACACTCTGCACCACTTACGGATTTGAGATTTTGGTGCCCTTCACAGACCGGCAAGAGATTAAGCTACCTTCCTATTTAGATTATTTCCAGATTTGCATACTAGCCCACTACGACCAATTAAAATTGCGAATTTTCTAAAACTTACCCTAGCGATCAATGTTGGCTGGGTTTGATTTCAAAATCTTTTGTAGCATCCCCAAAAATTCCTATATGCGATTTTCTGTTGCGAGAAACCGAAACGAAATATTTTACCAAAAGCAATCATTATTATCGAAATATGGTCAAAATGTAAGATGGCATAAAACCAAAATTTTATATTTTTTGGAATTAAAATAATCCCATTGTACAAAAAGCGTGTTAGGTTTTACGTATGTTTCTGTCTCTTGAACTAATTTCTCTTTAAAAAATTGTACAAATAAAAACATCCGCGCTTATAGTCTATTCACTAAACATAAAAACACAAAGTGGCCTTTGATTTCTAAAATTTCATGAATGTACTTCCAAATTGCATCTTTTGTCTAGGAATGTACTTACAAAAAGTTACTAAAACAAATAGGTTAAGAGTGTGACATTTAATTAGCATCTGTCATAACTATTTTTAAGGATGTTAAACAAATACTGTGTTTGATACTATTGATGTAGCATTTATTAATAAGTACTTTTATTACATTTTATAAAAGTTCAGGCAAGAATTTCCAGAATAGTATTGTTAGGGATGAAATATTTGATGGTTTTGGGGTGCATTATTTTTAAGTTTTAATTACTACGTTTGCCACGCCTGGAATGTTTTGAGCCCTGGAATGTAATATAATCTTGACGGATGTATTAGGCATTGGTTCGCGGTCAGTTTTTCAGGCACCCAGACGCCACGTGCAACCAATGAACCGTATCAATGGGGCTCGGGTAGAAATCAAATTCTAAAATAGACAGAACGTTTCGGGGTGCGACAGCGGCGCGACGTGTGAGTGCAAGTGGTCTGTTTTGCGTAATTATTTCTTGGCGTAAGCGATTATATGCGAACCAATAATTAATTATAAGGTGATAAGTTGCATAATGCGAGGCGAAGCGGCGAGCAGCTAGGCGTAATTAGGTAGAGGATTAATTTAACTAGAGTAGAATGTACGTACTATCGTAGTTAGCTGAATGGCATTTGGTAGACTTTTTTTTCAATTACAGCGTTCGGCATACGTCAGAGGTTCTTGCTTTGCTAGTCGACTATGTGATAGTCAAAGAGTTGAATCCTGGAGCTGGAGCACGAAGTCCGCCCAGTGATTCGCGGAAGCATGTCGTTCCGCACCGGAAGCATGGAGTTCCAAATTATAAGCCCCATTAGAGCTTAGCAAGATTTACGGTAATTGCTGTACTGTGAAAGATCAGTATACTACGGTAGTTATTACCGACTCTGTACGGGTTGTAACAATAGTTAATCTAGTGGATTACTATTGGGCAGTACTAGCGAAAGGTACCGATAGCTAACCCAGCCAATGAAGGCGGCGATGAGGTGCCAAAGGGTGGAGGCTGACGGATGTAAGGCCCAGCATTGTGATGCCACTGCCAAAAGTACGGAGGGGCCAGGGGCAGGCCACCCCCGGTGAGTACAACCATTGTTGTCGATGAGATTTACAGATCAGTAAGTTTATATTCTTTTACATTTAACTGCCTGCCTCCGCCACTGGGCCAAGGAATGGTCGAACCTGCACTGTTTGCACCCCGTTGCCGCTTTGTGGTCATGGGTGAGTTGCATCCTCCACCTTGACACATTTCAAAAGTAAGGAAAATTGAATTTTAATATAACACACATAAACTCCCGTCTAACAGTATGTACTTTGACACTGAATTAATGATATTTATTAATTGTCATTTTTAAATTCAAAGTTACCTTTATGCAGAAATGGAAACCTTTGCAAAACAAAACACAGAATCCCTAGCAGACAAATTTTACGTGTATGCCAACTTCAAAGAAATTTATATGTTTTTGTGTTTACTGAATGGCCTATATAATCCAATTTAACAAATCAGGTTGCTATCTAAGCAACTAAATTTAATCCCTACATAATGAAAAATACCCTGAAATCCAATTCTATTATTATGAAAAAATTTACTTATTGTTTTACTGAATTAAGTAATAATAATTTTATCCACAATCACCTTATAATTGAAGTTTTATCCACACTTAGGAACCGTCTAAAGTACCACTTTATCCACTAGTGGAATAATAAAATTTCTTTATTCCACTAGTGGAATAAAACCATGGCACTTACTACTGCATTGTTGGTAGCATTGTCAAGCTATGCCAAATTCGAAATTTGTAGGTTAAGTTTTGCGTCAATCTGTGTCAAATAACAAACAAAACTTAACATATTAACCTCTCGAATTTGACATAGACTGACAATACACTTCAGTCCTGCCAAACGTATAACATTTGGTCTTTCGGTACTTTCCAAATTGTCACTATGACTTTCCATGGCTGTCAATACAAAACGTATGTTTTTTTAGATATTTATTTAGTTGTTGGATAAAACGTTGTATTGCATTCGTGTTTTAGCTGCGTTTTATCCACTTAGGAAAATTAAACGCGAGAACGCAGTTCGAGCGTTTAAACATTCTTGCGTGGATAAAACACCATATAAAACACTTAAACAATAAATAACTAATATTTTTAACAATGGAAACCTACTTGGTAAAAACAGAAAATCGCATGAAAAAACTAGCGGATTTTCTGAATAACTTGAATATTAAGGGAAATTTTGGTTTCCATTCCAAAAAGAAATCTGATATCTAGAAATAAACTGAATGCTGATTTGTAGAAAAATCTCAAGCGATTTGCGTCTACTATCTTTGGTACTACTACGGGAACTATGTAATATAATAAACTATTTTCATAAATTAATAAATAGGGAGCAGTTGCAGTGTACAATTTATATTGTAGACCTCCTGAATCATCAACATAACTTGACAACCAAGCACATCACATTAGTAAAGAAAATATATTTAACAGTAAGATGAGCTCTAATGTAATCACTACATCTTACTAATGAATGTCTAAAATTACAGTTTTAGTGATTCCTTTTCTGCTAAGTGCACTTGCATTATTATTATTATTATTGGTATTAATGGTAACATTTAGTAAATTAGCTATTAAGGCGTACTTTTTGTAAGCATTGCCATTTTAGCATAAAAACTACAACGTAGGCAATTTTTTAAGAGATTTCTTAATATTGCAATAAATCAAAAAATTTTAAATCAGCAGGCTGCATGTAAATTACCAAAATGGCCATTAGTATTAGTATTTCATACAATCAAAACATTTTCGTCGACGCGCTTTTGACAGTTACTTTATAGATAGATTTATTAGATAAACCGACAAACATAAAGTCCTAGATTGTAATTTTGTAAATACGCACATATTTGATATTAAAAGCAATTAGACGAAAGACGCCAGTTGATTAAATGCCAGTTGTAGTAAAGCTCGTTTTATTGAAAAAACGAAAATGGAAGAAGTAAAGAAGAGAATTTTGTCAGCTATTAAAGCCTTTTGTTTTAAAATTTACATAAAAATTTACAAAATTGTATTTTTTAAGGTGCTCACCCTGTATATATTTGTATGAAATTGTACCGGTTACATGCGAGGTAAATATATAATATGTATGCAAAATATCGTCTTCCTCCGACAAATAATTTTTGAGCTATACTGCCAACAGACAGACAGGCAGACAGACAGACGGACGGACAGACAGACAGACAGACAGACAGACAGACAGACAGACAGACAGACAGACAGACAGACAGACAGACAAACAAACAGACAGGCAGACAGAGAGACAGACAGACTGACGGAATTAAGAAAACCTCTTTTTCGTCATCTAGGGACCTTGAAACGTGAAGATCTGAAGAAATCTCGGAAGGTGATTTTTTCGTGATTACAATACTTCCTTCGTCTTTCAGACGAGGGAGTAAAACCACAAATCAAAATGAGGTTATAAAGTAACAGTATATCAACGGAAAACGTTTTTAGATTCTATATACATATGTATCTCTACAGTATTTTTACATTTATTTAATAAAATCTGGTGTTTGCTAAACTAAACTAAACGGAACCATGCCAGACTATCAGCTGGAAAACAAACAGTAGCCCCTTTGAGAAAACAAACAGTGGATAACAGAAGACATTCTAAACTGTATGTAGTAGAGAAGAAAATTAAAATATAAAAACAAAAGTCAATACGAATCCTTACAACGAGACATCAAGAAGAAAATAAAAGAGCAAAAGAATATTGGTTAACTAAAAGTTTCAGAGAAATTAAAAACTACTCAATGAAATAAGATTTATTTGATATGCATAGAAGCATCAGTAAATGACACGCTTAAATACACCTAAAAAATTACAAACACTAAATAAAAGCTTCAAAGATGGAAGCGATATGTAAATAAACTTTTCTGTGGCAACAAAATTAAACCAGAAATATGTGAAAGAACAGAAATTTAGAAGGAAGTAGTAGAACATGCCTTAAAAACAACGAAAGGTGGAAAGGCAGCTGGACTAGATGTAATTACAGGTGATCTTCTAAAACATATTAAAGATGACGGACTTGATTCTCTCTTAGGCTTATTACATACAGTTTATGACACGGGAATCACTTTAAAAGGCCAATGAATCTCAGCGGTTATTTTAATACTGAAGAAGAACAGAGTAAAGTCATGTGCAGTTTACGGAATAATTGTCCTGATGAATCACGTCTTGAAAGTCTTCTTCCGAATCATACGCAACACACTTGCACGTATTTTTAAGTGTATAAACTGGGATTTTGCAGTTGTTATGGTTTTAATTGTTATGTAATTTTTCAATCGTTGCGGTTTTTAGTTGATTGTAAAATTCCAATAATACAAAAAATTATAATAAAGCAAATATTACAACACAACATATTACGTGTCTCGATTTCTACGGCGCCGACTGTGCATGCCTATTTTTTCGATTGCGAAAAGGCATGCGATCTACTGCGTATATAAATGATTAAGATACAATAGGTAAAGGTATGATGCAGGAATTGAAGTTATTGAATTAATAAAGCTGTAACCTGTATACCATAGTAAAACAATAGCAGTTCAGGTTCAATACGTGATTACAAGTTACTTTCTCAATTATTATACATCATTTCCTGGAATGTACCTCAAATTCAAGATAGAGCAGATATAATGAGGTGTAAAACTGTTCCAATCAGAGTTAAGTTGAGTACTATAATCATGACGTCCACTGTTAATTATCGGTGTAGAGAAGTTCCAGTTCAGCAATTAATTAATTTTTGAAATTATAGCTTGTCATTTCTGGTATCAATTTGATCTGTGTAACATTTTTACGGTGGTGTTTATATTGCCATTAATATTTGATGCACGTCGAATAACCGTCAACCTTAAAATCATTTACCGACAAAATAAAATTTAAATTGGGAAAGGTTTTCAAAAATGCCTAATAAATAGGGACACTTTTTCTGAGATCTGAAATTCGGCGAATATAATATTTTACATGCAATTCGTAAGACCTAAGTGGTGAATAGATCTAAAAAGGTTCCGGTGAGTTACCCTTGATTTACACAGCCAACCTAGAAATTCATTAGACAGTTAATTCGGCAACGCAAACATAGAAACATCCCACCTTTCCCGGAATTCGTGTATTATTTCAAGTGGATCTCGGAAAGTAATTCAATATTTGAGAAGCTGTCCGCAAACAGGCCTGTTGCGATTACGTAGTTAATAATAGAAGTTGAGAGGCCTAATCTGTAGACTTTGTTTCCCGCTGAATTAATAACAAAGAAACCTAATTAACCTTGCACTAATCATATTTAGAACTTAGGCTATTTCCTGTTTAGCACCCTAATTTTCCGTGGCCGGCCGTCCCTCGCATGTCGGAATACGTACAAGATTGGAGCGCACATAATAAAATATAGAGGAGTTCAATTCCAGAGTTATTGCTCTTTCTGCACCTTATTCACGGAGCTTATCGATTGCCATTTACCCGTTCCAAACATATATTACTCGTGTAGCACACGTATCCCGAACCATCTATCTACAACTGCTGCAGCTAAACGAAAATTGAAAAGAAAATGCATTGGATACGCTAGATTGCGGTTGTTTGTTCCGCCGGTTTTGTTTTCAAAACAAGCTGAAATTTACTACACTTCAGATACGTGAACCCAAAATCAGCCAGTCACTTCCTTTAAATAGACAGATTTTCGTTTCTTTCTTTTCGAATATGGCCGAAGGGTATTGAATGCTGCAAAGAAACCACGCGATACCTTTCAACCGTACAAATTATTAAAAGTAATATGAAATATCGACGTATTATCAATTTTATTTATACATTACATTATTAGGAAAATACATTTTTTTAAAATAATATTAATCATTGAATGGAAATAGTAAGTGAATTTCAAGAATATGTACATCTCGTGATAATTAAATAATGTAGGCAGACAGCATCTGTGACCACGGAAAGGCGACGTTATATTTTCAATTCCAATTTAATATAAATTTGGGGATTAAGCCCTGCTTGGCTTAAAATTATAATTCTTTAATTTTCGTTTACTTCAAATAACAGTGGTCTTAGCGGTAAATAAAGAAGCGTTTTGCATTTACCCGAAAAAAAAACGGATAAAAGGTAAGAGGCGATAGATAAATGTAGCTAAAGGGTAAGATGCGAAATAACTGGATTAGGAGAAGAACCAAAAGTACGGACGCTATCAAACACCCTGCAAAAACCCATCAAAACTGAGGTAGGTGACGACAAAGTTGAAAATGCAGAAGGTGTAAAATTCAGAAATTGCTCACTTTCCGCGCGCATTTGCGTGCAGAAAATTACCACTTTCTGCACTCTTATGTAAACATTTTCTGCACTCTAATATCAACACTTTGTGCACTCTATTGTCAAGTGGTAATCATCTGATTGACTGAAACTAACAAATGTCTTTTTTTGCAACATGCGAAGCTGTCGTGGGAAAACAGTAGTAACACACATGTGGAACGGGGCATTAGAAAAATTGAGTAAATGGAATACTCGTTAACACTTGTGTTCCATCTTTCACATGCTTTTTCCAATACCATTCTTTCTACACATGTATTGCAATATACTATTTCCTAACTTGTTAGGAAAAGTTCAACCTTTCCATATCAATTTACTGCAATTTTAGGTAGCAAATTACATACTTTTCAAAAACAGTAGAAAATGGGGATATTAAATATTTTTGATGTACAAAGATTACTCTGTAGAAAAACTATTGTGTCTGCCACGTGTTTAAACTAGTGTATTTCACCCTTGGTACTACTACTTCAATTGTGGAGCTAGACTCTGCTTTAGCACAATATTATTATTCCTTTAAACTAAAAAAACTTTAGTTCAATTCAAATTAATTTGATTATTCAACACTATAATGAACGAACCAATGAAAATCGGTCAATTTTTCAGAAACAGCCATTAAAAATTTAATGTATTTGAAACCACATAATGTAGTAGTGTTTTCACGCGAGCCCGATTGATTTCAATTTATTGAGCAGCATTTGACTGGCATTTCGCCAAAAGCTCAAAGTGAAGTTAGCAAATCGGCGTCGTTCTAAAAATAATAATGGAAGCTCCAGTATTGAATTAATAGTGGAAAACGTTAAAAATGTGTGCTGTCGAACACGGTAAAAGTAATATACCCATATTGTTGAATAATCTTTCCAAATGTCACTCAAGGTAAAATTTTTTAAGAGAATTTGTTTCGTCTGGCGTAATTTTGAACGCAGTTTTGGTTTCGAGAAATTTAAACGCAATAATTTGCACGTAAACCAAAAAAATTCTCAAAAAATTTTTACCTCTTGTGGCATTACCTTAAATAATTCACTAAAATGAAAATAATAAAATATATCTAAAACACCCAACTTACTATATAAATCTGACATATACAAAGCGAATTAAGACTATAGATTATAATACCCAGAGCTGAGGGGTGTTCAAAGACTTACGAATTAATAAATACTTTTTGGCACTACGCATATGAAAACTCCCTAGTTTACTCTCCCAAAAGAAAAACTAAAGTGCAATTTTTCCTACCAAGGCAGAAAAAAGTAAACTTAAACAATGTTCACACTGATAACTAATAAATAATTGCTATATTACCAAGTACGTTTTGTCACCATCAGAAACAATAATGTGAATTTTGACGTTTTAAAAAGCTTGTCATATTGACAGCTCATTGCGAAATCAGATTTATTTCAAAGTCTTTGACCCGGAGTTCAAACAATAGTGGGACTAAGGTGCCATGTTATTGCCGGTGTAATTATTCCCTCGTCTTCATCTCGGGAATAAACTTCACCATGATGGGGATTAAATGGCACACTTTAGTCCCTTGGTATATAATGTACTATTGTTTGTTTGTTCTTCTATAATAGTAATTTATGTACCAAGGTAGCAAAATAGAGCTTTATTCGAGCAGGAAGAATGTTAAGCCCTAAGTCCGTTGGGCGAGGGACTTGAATCTTCCGAGCGAATGAAGCCCAGTTTAATCTCGTGTTATATGCAATATTTCATATTTATTGGGCACGCCTAAAAAATTGGGCATACCTAAAGTATGACTTTAATTCTTTGTATTCGTTGGCAAAGTAACTCTTTAATCCCTATGGACGCGTTGGTGTTTTCTTCCTTTAGTTTTGTTGTAACAGGATTTTAAATCGGGCTTTTATTCTCAAAAATATTCGAAAAAGTATTGGTAGCTACATAAATACTTTAATCTGAATACTTTGTTCCGATTACTTTTTTCTCAAGTATTTAATATTCGAAAGTCTTCGAATACTGTTTTTTTAGTATTTAGTATTGGCTATCCGAATACTTTTCTTTGGTATTTGACCTAGATCTGACAGTACCAACTTTCAAAGTAATTAAGGCAAACTATTGATGCTACTGACAAAGAAAATATGGAACTGCAAATATTACGAATACCTATTTACTATTACATTACCTCAAAGAAAGTCAGTATATTCCGTGATTCAAAGAATTGCAAAATAGTAAATACCAAACCAATGCAAACGGCTATAAGTGTGTCTACAAAGTGAAAGATATAAAAAAGTCTTAGAAAACTGAGTTTTGCTTATAGTGTGGAATTAAATACTAATAAATGTGGTTGAATTGGAAGCAATAAAATAAAATTGCTCTATACGTAGGCTGCAACGCTTACGACACTTAGCTGTGACAGTTAGCTAAAGCGTGTATGGGAATGGTTTTCCGTTTATGATATTGTCACCAAAGGAGAATTTTTAAAAGATGGAATTTAAATTTAATTACTTTTGGACTGAACTAGGTACTGAACATAATTTTTAAATATGAGCATTCAATTAATGGTGTTTTTCGTATGTAACACTGCAGTTAACTCATCATTTTCAATAGCAAACATTTCTTAAAAAATCAGTTACAATGAATTAACTTCCACTTTATCATGATATTTAGAATCCACTTATTCAGACAGAGACAACTTGGAGCATAAGATATCTTACTTTGAGATATAAGTAAACATAACAGGATATATCGCGTGTTTCAGCACGTTTAGGGCAAGCCTTGGATGTTACTACCGGGTGTCTTAAAATGAATTACATCTAGTATGCTTTGAATTTCCCATAATGCAATCTAAAATTTTACTTGAAATTGGCAAGACTGTAAGTCTATGTCAAATTCGAGGTAAGTAGGTTAGGTTTTGCCCCAGTCTGTGTCAAAAGTGACGCAATTCATTTTAAGACACCCGGTATAAATTTTCACAGTATCATGTTTCAGCCTCCAAATATTGATTTCCTATTTAAATGTTACACCTGATAGTTGTATTTAAGCTAAAAGTGCAATATAATTCTCTACGATGCTGTATATTTCATTTATACAGGTGTCAAACAAATACAGTACAAACTTGACGGTATGCTACTCAAGGATTGTTATTGAATCCTTAAAAAATATGCAAAAACTTCCTTGGAACTAGTATTAAAAATATTTCAGTACAGAGATACCACATGTTGGGCAAATGTTTTTCTTTATTTGAAAACTTAAATAATGGTGTCAAACCTTACTGTACTAGTTGTCTGAATTCCGAAAATAGACTGTCCTTATTCACTGCCTTCAGAAATGATCTAACATTTTTCAATGGTCATTATTTTGGCGCCATTTATTTTAACTAGTGTAACTGTATAATACTTTAGTATTTTAAATATTTGATATTTGCTACACGTGCAGTGTTATACAACGTATGAATAATATGTTGGTGGCACTGTAAGTCTACAAATTCGAAGTTGGCAGGTTAGGTTTTGCTTCAGTTTGTGTCAAAACTGACTCAAAACCTAACCTGATGACCTGCAGCAGGCCATGGATAGAACGTATTATTCATAGGTTGTATACACTACACGTGTAGCCAACATCAAATAGTTAAAATAAATGGCGCCAAAATAATGACTATTCAAAAACGTTAGATGATTTCTGAAGGTACTGTATTATAGTAATTGCTTCTGTGGCAGATCCTCAAAGTAACACATTTAGAGAAAACGCATTAATGCCAACAGTTCGCACAGGTAAGCCAGTAGTAAGTTGTAGCGTGAGTTCATCCACATAACAGCCAATGAAAATGACAGATTTTTTTTGAACATTTGTTTCAAGACAGAAGATTGTATGTATTGTATTATGCTGACACTTGTTTAAGTGTCAGAGGAAATAAGAAGTTCAAAATAAAATTCGCCTCAGAGCTAGCAAGAAAACAAATAAGATGTATCCAATATGGCTAACCTAATGTAATAGCTATTAACATATCTAGGAATGTTATGAGTATCATAACTGCCGCAGATGTTATGATCATAACATCCGTGATATGTTCAATAGTTTATCGGTTGCTATATGGTTATGGTTGCCATGTAGGATAATATTCCATTACCCTACAGATAAGTTATGATCTAGTTACCAGCCCACTTTTGTATATGTAAACAAAGGCTTAATATCCTGAAACCGGTAAAATACATTTAGTGATTTGGGAAATGACGTTAAAGAAGACGTACGGTAATGTACATAATTTATTGTTATCCCAATACTCCAAATATGTTATTAGAATATAATGATGACGTATTTTACGGAGGAGGCAATTTTGAAGCGCTTTATTTTTCTACCAAAACAATGAGATAAGCAATTTCAATATTACCGAGTGACATTTCCAAACATGGTACATACAAATTACTTGCTACACAGTTTTCATTTTTCTAGTTGAAGGTGCAGTAGATCGAAGCGAAATTCAACTATACTCGTAATACTGAAATGTGCGAATGACTTAATTCTCTTCAAAACTGACAACAAAATGAAAGATGGAAATTCTAAATGTAAAATGGCAGCAATAAGATCTAGTGCAATAAGCTCTTATCAGAGAAATTTTTATGTGGGGGCCGTATATATAGTGTGTCGTAGGATTTGTGTTACAAAGGATGCGATGAACTAAACATTTTTGAATTTTATTTTAAGTATGTTGGATTAAGTTTGAATAGAATTTTAAGAATATTTTCAAGTAAACTATCTTTTTCGTTCATGATATAGCACAATTTTACTAAAAAAAGTTGTTCAGAATGAGAAATTATGGCTCTATGCAAAATTTTAGCAAGATCTACCGACTTAGATTAAACCGTCATTTTTAATAAATACAATTTATTTTATTTAATCTAACAAATAACGGTTTAATCTAGGTAGGTAGGTATATCTTCTTTAAATTTCTTATAGAGCTATAATCTCTCATTTTGAAGTTTACGGGAAAAGAATAGATATTTATGCATTAAGGGAGATATGAAAATGTTTTTTCCCTGAGGTTGACATCTGTAAGTCAGCCGAAGGTAAAGAACATGAATATCTCCCGTGGTGCATACAATATTTTATCTACTAGCATATTCGTAAAAATAGTATGAAATTTCAAAATGTCATAATGACATTTAAAATTAGAATATGTAAGTAACATCAAGGATTGCCTTATTGTATGGTTGCTAAGACGTTAATTGTAGTTGCATTGTTACCATGAGTTTGAGGGATAAATAATTTGACAAGTCCCTTGGGAGTTATGAGTAGCTTTTCATATTTTGTTTCTATGACGAAAATGTACAATATAATGTTGCTAGTAGATAATAGTATATTATGGGACAAGTGGTTGAAATAAAATTTCAACGATGAGAGTGGTTTTTTTCAACCACTAGAGATTGAAATGCTCGGACTACCGGGATTTCAAACTGTTTGACATTCAATTGATGACAAGAGAAATGTCACTTTATGTTTAATTTTTTCTAAAGTGCATTAATTTGTTAAAATGAGTGAAAATTCGTAGAAAAAATAGTTTATCTACTAGCATTTAAAAATATTTAGTCCATCGTACCTTTTTTAACATCAAGTATGGCACACTGTATACAGGGTACTCCTAAACGTATTAGAAATATTGTAGGAATCAATTGTGCAACTCATTTAGAGTCAAAAGGTCGAGATAAACATATGTATATTCTAAATTCAACCGTCAACCAGTTATTCTTGATTTTATAATTTTTCCGGCCAACATCGCCTCGGCCATGAATGTTATTTGTTTCCCATATCAATTGAATGTTATTGTTGCAAACAACAGTGCTATTTTCAGTTTTAACTGTCAATTATCAAAAATTTAAATAGTTACAGTTGTAATAGCTATTAACATATCTAGGAATGTTATGATTCATAACATCCGTGATTTGTTCAATAGTTTATCGGTTGCTATATGGATATGGTTGCCATGTAGGGTAATATTCTTTAACCCTACAGATAAGTTATGATCTAGTTACCAGCCTACTTTTGTATATGTAAACAAAGGCTTAATATCCTGAAACCGATAAACTTTGTTAACATCCTTAATTACAATGCCAAGCTTATTTTTGAACGCGAAATAAGGTGGTATTGGGTATGGTTTGTGGGATGGCAATGCTTTAACGGTGCAAGCAGAATACAGAATAAGGTATCCTAACAGAATATTACCTACACATACATTTTTAACTAATTTATATCGGCAGTTACGAGAATATGAGACATTCCAACCAGGTTATGTGGCTGGTCAAGGTATTGTTCGAATACCCGTAAACCAAGAGGAAGACAATCTTAATTTATTAGAGGAAGGTCCGACATCAAGTGTGCAGACAATTTCTATGTGTACTGGAATATTCAGAAATAAGGTGTATTATGCACATATATGTAGTACATTATTATTCCAATAACCTAGTGTTTCGTCGCTAATTAGGTTTGGAGAACTATAAGAAGGGAGCGTTTTCATCCATGCCATTATCAAAGAATTCAGGCTGTGGACAATAATACACAAGCTCTTTTTAAGACAGGCGCATGAAGATACTCTGCCTAATATTTTATGAACTGACAAGGCCTGCTTTACGACAGACGGAATTACTAATTTCTATAATTTCCATAAATGTGTAAAAGAAAACCCTCATTGAAGGCGACGCTCTCATTTCCAACAAAAATTTTGTGTGAATATGTTGACTGATTGCTGAACTACCACAACGTTTGAATACCGAAAATTACGAAGATTTTCTAGAGAATTCGTTGCAGATATTACTGCAAGATGTCCTGTTAAATATTAGACATGAAATGTGGTAGGAGCAGGATGGGGCTCATCCAAATTTACTTGTGAGAAATTAGCTTAACACACATTTCCCAGGGAGATGGATTGGAACAGTCAGTCTAGTGGCTAGGCCACCGCGTTCGGCGGTCCCAACTCCCAAGGACTTTTATCTCTGGGGTCACATGCAACAGTTACTTTTTCCTACGAAAGTACACACTTTGTAGGCATTACTTAGAATACAACAGGCTGCGGATACTATTCAGAACAACCCACACATTCTTGTAAGAACCCAAGAATCACTTTTACGGCGCACAGACTTGTGCATCGATCGCAATTGGGAAAATAATAATGATAATATAACGTTAAAAAGTTTATTTAGAAAATTTACTTTTATGAATGTTAATATCAAATTATATAATCCTTCTATAGTTTCAGTATTATTTGAATAGCGAAAATAATTTTACCCCGGCTTTCCTTGGATTTATAAAATTATTTAGTGTAACAACGTCCACTTGCGAGTTAAGTTCTTAGTAAAGCCCTTTACAGATTTTTTTTTGTATATTATTGAAAGATTTTGCCATCAAAGCTATGAAGTGATTGTTGATAAAGTTAATGAACACGACGGTAAGAATATTGAAGGTGTGGGAGAAAAGGCGGTGAACGATTAAGAATAAAGAAGCAGAAGAATTGAACATTACTTTATATAGTCTAATCTATTGACTCTGAATGTATTGATGCTTATTTTATTCTATCTTTCCTACATTCAAACATAAATATACATTTCTCTAAACACATTACAAAAGAAAGTATAGGTTATATCTTCATCACAAATAATATGGATATCAATAATTGTCTTCGTATGAGTAAGCATTACTTTTCATAATGGGTTGACTTCACGTAAGAGTATCCGTGATTGCATATTATATTCAAAATGTAACGTTGAAAAGAAAATAGTAGGTCTGGACAGAGTATTATTTAAGACTTCATGGAGTCAACGAGCCTTTTCTTCTTCTAGCTCTTCACAAGCCAACACAATTTAGAAATTCAAATATGCGACTAATGGCTTTACTGACATGGGTAAATTGATTGCAATGGTAAATATTGTAATACACTAATTTCACCATTTTCAGATGCACAATTTCTTAAAGAAAAACAAGTAACTTCTATTTTTTACATTCGAATCCGCCTACTAAATGGAATTATCTGTCCGCGCTTTGGGTATACAGTTTGAGATTTGGAAAAATAAATTAACAAAGAAATAAAAAATCTAATGTCTTAATAAACAGCCGGCAACTACCATCAGATGCAAATTGTTTAAATGCTGCTTCGATTTTGCGATTTTTAATCAAGCTATATCAGCTTTAGCTGCACTTCAGGAAGGCTAATCTACTAAAGAAATTTCTTATGTGTATTTTTCGTAACATATTGTAAGCTAATATGAAGAAGCTTCTTCGATATTATTTTCTCAAAATACGAACTGTTTAGTCTAGTTTGTAAAATATTACTTTATCACCGATTATTTGTCTGTTCGCACCATTTAGGCACTAAATCGAACTAAGTTTTTTTATTTCTAAACATTTCCAGCAAGTTGCCATTGTAAAGTGCAACGTACGTATTACGTTTCAGTATCCAAACGTCCTCTCTTCTTCTTCTTCTTCCTCTTATTCTTCTTCTTCTTCTTGCAGTCACCATAACCCCAAGTGGGTCTTGGTTTGTTCAACTATTGTATCCCATTATTTTTTTTCTAGTGGATTTTTGCAAAGGGCTCTTTATAGTTGTTTAATGAATTTAAATTTGATCGAGTTTCACTCAGCGAATATTTTCGCGAAAAAAGACCGTGTGAAGAATGATTCAGGAGTACAATTGAGTTACATTTAAAATTATTAAGAGCATCTTGGGCATTGGCAGGATTGCAATAAACAAGATTTTACATAATCACGTGGGTGTAAAAAAATCCGTTGGCGGGGGATATCACTCAGTTTAACAAACGCTCAAAAACAACACCGTGTGTAATGGTGTAATAAAACTCTTAAGAAATATGGTGAACGCAGGTCTAAAGCAGTTTACAACATCGTAAATGGTGGCGAAAGCTGGATATATGTATTTGAACCCGAATTCAAGCGGCATCGGCAGTCTGCACAATGAGTGTTTTCAGCAGATCGTAGTTCAGTTAAAGTGAAGCGATCTCGAAGTTTTGGTAAGAAAATTATTGCTTGCTTCTTTTCAAAATCAAGACCTCTCACAATTGCCGTGCTTGAAGACAAACGTACGGTTACTAAAGAAGGGTACACAATAGCATACCTGCCAAACGTTGTTCAGTAAGCTCGTTTACGGCGCCCAAGAGGTGAGATCGTACTGGTCACTTTAATCAATTTCGCACATGTGGTTGCGATAAAACCGAATTTGGATAAAATGCAGTAGCAAAATAGAGTTGCTGATATACTCAGTTTGTCTCAAAAGTTGGTACCAGACCCTAACACAATTTTATTTCGTAAGCTATAAAATTTGATTTCAATGTCCTGCTACTTCATAATTTAATGACCATACTTGTTAATCATTATGTATATTAAAAATCTGGTGTGATACACTCACACAACTTCCTTTTACAGTGATCTTATAATTAGTCAAAAATTTAATTTTTAATTTTTAAGCATTTGTCAAAAATTTTCAAAAATTACGAATTCTACAAAAACGGTACAAAATAGAGCGTTAGTTGAAGAGACAAATTTTCTCTAAAATCTTAAGCAGAATTCAAAAATGTAATAATATACCGGGTGTTCCATTTAAAATAGGAGTTAATAAAAAAAATAGAAAAAAAAACAAAAGAAACCCACTTTAGAAGTTTTCAACTGGAAAATCACCTATCTCACGTCAATTCACATTAAAAATGTAATAAAAATGTAAAGTTTGAAAAAAATCGTTAGAGCCGTTTTTGAAAAAATCGAAAAAAACTGAAAAATCACAAGAGTAAACACCTACTTCCGGTTACGCGATTTTCTTCAAAAGCTTGCTGTCTCATCTACATAGTACACAAAACTTATATATGAAGTTTCAACGCCATACCTCTTTTCGTTTTTGAGATATTCTGTTCACAGACAGACACACAGACAGACACACAGACACACAGACAGACAGACACACAGACACACAGACCAATAAAAAAAAATATGTTTTTTGGGATCAGGGGACTCTAAAACGTGAAGATCTGTTGAAAACTCAATTTCGAATTTTTGGGGTGAATCCAATACTTCCTTTATCGTAAAAGGAAGTAAAAAGAAGTAAAAAGCATGGAAAGAAGATATGGAAAGGAAGGAAGAATTCTATGGAGCGTTGAAACAAGAACTAGAAAGAGTATCAAACTAATTGTTATGGGTGATTTTAATTCCACAGTAGGAAGGGAAGAAATATACATGGTGAATCAGGACAATACCGACAAATGTTCAAAAATGATATAGGAGACCAAAATTACCGTTTTTAGATAGGGAACCGCAAAAACGACTTGTTCTGAATTTGCATAGTGTATGCTTATAAAGTGTAGCATGTAGTGTTCTCATGGGCAGCATAAATAAGGTACAATATATTTATCGTTTATTTATGGGATTCTTAGTAGATAGCTATTGCTAGTTAACTTAAGATGCTTTGTGGCACTGAGAGAAGGAGCTCTTGGACATAGGTTTCCTATCCCAAAACCTTTATTTTTATACCCTCTATCATTGATGAAGGTTTTTCGGTGTTGTTCTGATATACCCTGTGTAGGCAGGTAATTGGAGTATACACGCCCAAATCAATCAAAATGGGGAAAAACTAATAGACTAATGGAACAGTCTACAAATACAAAGTATTGTAATAAGTATAAGGATGTTGACAAGAGGATAAGGAGGGCGCCAAATAGTAGAACAACAAACCAAATCGATCACATGTAAATAGAAAAAAGTAAATGCAGGCACATTATATACGTGCCAAGATGCAGAGGAGCAGACGCGGATACTGGTCACTATTAAGTTAGAGTAAAGGTAAAGCAAAACACTCATCCTAGACGAAAAGACAAATAAAATCAAGAAAGGCAATCTAAATATAGAGCACCAGTAAAAAAGTATGGAGAAAACAATATACGGTGCAGCGGGGAAAATCTGAGTAAGAAACAGAAAGCGTCTCGAACACACATCAAGAAGTAGAAGTCAATGGAAAAGCTTTGAGAACCTTTGTCCGTCCCTTATCTACACATTTATTAACAAATTTACCTAAAAATGTTAGAAATACGAAAAATAACTGAATTTAGGCGAGACTGGGGAGTATATATTAGAAATAAATTTAAGTGAATTAACGAATTAAATATTATAGTAAATTTAAAAGTTCAGAGAAAATATTTGTTAGCATTATAAATTATCATAAAGAACAATTTAGCATTCTATTCTCTTGTGTTATGTTATTATATGTCGATAATTGCCAATTCACAATTTCCTTGCGAAATTATAATTGCTGAAGTTATTAACTTGCGGATCCTCACCCTCAATACTTAACTGCGGCTGCCTTTATTTGCGCTTAAATCATTTCTTCGATAGGTTTGCCACTTTATCAGGCCCCGTTGCCGTGCTCACACCCCACAGCCTTCTAACGATTTCAGTGCACGTATGCAAGTCTTATAAATGACTGCCAATAATTTTCTTATCATCGCAGTAATTTCGTTTGCGCCCACAAATGGAGTCAGCCCAATACCTCCCCCGTCAGCGTTCTTAATGGAAATTTCAGCTGATTAACATACAAAACCTACACTGCTCTCTTTGTTCTTTATAAAGGTTGCTTGTAGTTTTCAAATCAAAATTGCCCTCCAACAAGGATGTTTTATCTTATTCCGCTACTCTGACAACAAGTTCATCTACTGCACCCCTCACGCAATAGGGGTATTAACTTTAGACTTCTCAAGATGTTTAAAGATAGCGCCAGTAGCTTCTTCCATAGTAATCGTAACGCCGTTTATCTCCGCTTTGTGCGGCCTATCTCTCGATCGGCTTGTATTTACTATCTTAACATTTCGGCATGTTTTAGTGCTGCTCTAGAGAGAAAATTACAAGAGGAGCTGTTGTAGAGTAGGCTGTATTTGCATGTTAAAGAGAAGCTTGTCTACTCAGCTGCTTTATTAGTTACTATTGGATAAAAATAATGTTTATCTCGCAACGACGGACATCGTCTATACCGCTATAAAAAGATACATTATAGAAACTCGCACTACCTTTTTAGGTCATTATACAAGGCTTGATAGAGTGCAGATAGTTGTTTAGATAGCGACCCTCCCTGGCAAGCGATTGCTCAATAAAGCTTCTTTTCAGTAAACAAATAATTTACTCCAATCTGTGCAATTAAGAAACGAACCCTTTCTCAGCTTCAGGAATTGGGTTTTTAATTAATTACAAAAAAGAATTTACTGGCACATTATATATATTTACGAGCAATTAATAACTTTATATTACAGTGGCATATTGCTGATCGTTTAATGATCAGTAATTAATTAATAATAAATAAATAGTTCTATAGATTGAAATAGGAAATTATATTTATGGCATTGGTTGAATTTGTCTTAATAGGAGAGGCTAGCTGATATTAAAGAAAGTCTAAGATGGAAAATAAATATTAATTTATATGGTTTATCTTCATCGGTGTTGTTATAGACTACTTACCAAATCAATTTGAGTATCGTTGCGTCCTTTATTACTGCAGTCAATGCTGTAATAGATATTACCGCACTCAGTACGGTGAATTCTTTTTTTACAAAACAAGGAATACACTCAACCAGAATTTATTGATGAAGATAAAATATTGAACAATACACGTTCGCTTATGGCACTCAACGAAACTCTTTTCGAGTGATGTTTTAAAAACTCAATGGCAGCAGGCCCTGGATACCCTGCATCAGTTAACAATACTGAAATGTATTGTTGGTGACAATGTAAGTCTATGTCAAATTCGAAGTTAGCAGGTTAGGTTTTTCGTCAGTTTTGACACAGGCAGTATCACCAAAATACACTTCAGTATTGCCAACGCGGTAGCGGGTAGACAGTCTCTGTGATCCCGACAGAGGCAGCTCTACTTCAGGGAAGCGACCCTGCCAACGCGAGCCTGGGATCTCTCTCACCTCCCAACACGGAGAGGGGCCCATGTCCTAATACCTCGATCCTACCTACAATCGCACACTCCTCCCCACTTCCTCTACCAGGGCACCCTTTTGCCCTCAAGGCGGATGAACCATTTACTGGACAACGTCATGGGATCAGGCAGGCAACGGAAAACCACCTGATTATTTTTCCAGTGCACATCATGAGGAGTTCAAAACAGAGAGAAGATTTGCAGGGCGATCCGGCTAGCAGACGGCGCCAGCTCGAGTCGGGGTCGACTGGTGTGAAATGGGAGACCAGGCAGATGATTGGGGGCAACCAGACATCATTTGGGAAATCAACTACTGGAAGAGCAAATAAGCTACAATTAAGAAACAAATACTGCGTATCCACATGGAATGTCCAAGGATTGCTACAGACCGGAAAACTATTCATATTGGAACAAGAACTTCTAAAGCAGAAAGTAGACATATGTGGGGTATCGGAGACCCACTGGAAAAGCAGCGGACACTTTATTGCGTCGGCCTACAAAGTGTTCACTTCAGGTGGAGAGAACAAAAGTCACAGCGGAGTAGCTATACTGATCCGCAAAAAATTCGCACAGTATGTACTTGAGTATCTTCCAATGAATGACCGACTAATAAAAATTACGCTCAATGCCAAACCGACCAACCTACATATTATCCAGGTCTACATGCCAACTACACAGAGCCCGGACGAAGAAGTAGAAGACCTATACAATCAAATTGAAGCAGTCATCTCAAACATACCCAAAAAAGAACAAGTAACAATATTGGGCGACTGGAACGCCAAAATAGGCAAAGGAGGAAACGAAGAACATCTAAAAGGAATCATCGGAAACTACGGACTAGGTGCACAAAACAATAGAGGAAAACGACTAGTACAATTCGCCACAACTAATGAATTCGGTGTCACGAACACCATGTTCAAAAACCATGCCCGACGACTATCTACTTGGACCGCTCCGGATGGCCGGACTAAGAACCAGATAGACTATATCCTAATCAGAAGAAGATGGAAAACCTGTGTTACAGATGTAAAAGCAAAACCAAGTGCCGACTGCGGATCTGACCACAAACTACTAAGATCAGAATACACAGTCAAATTTAGAAAACCCACAGTGGGAGTAAAAACAACTAAAATATTTCCAAAAGACCCAGAGACATTCCGAGAAGCACTATCTAGCAGCACAATACCACAACCTAAGGAAGATCCGCAACTGACATGGAATGACACAAAGAAATGGATAATAAACGCTGTACACAGCACAAATCCACAAAACGCAGCAGGGAAACAAAAGCACTGGATGTCTGAGAAAACACTACAACTTGTTGAACAGAGAAGGAAAGTCAGAGCGATAACATCCGATCCATATAAAAAACAAATGCATAGAAACCAACTCAATAAACAAATAAAATTCCTAAGCAGAAGGAACAAGAATAGGCACATAACAGAGATATGTACAAAGCTACAACAGCATGCGAACCGCAATAATGAATCGCGAGAACTGTACAATACAGTTAAATATCTATCAAGGGACTTCAAACCGCAAACTCAAAACATCAGAGATTCACAAGGAAGAACTGTCACCAACCCAGAAGAAATTGCAGAAGTCTGCAAGTGTTACTGCGAAGACTTATACGCTAATACGGACGAAGAACTTGATATACCCGAGTCAATACCGGAAAAGGAGCCAAACATCCTAAAATCAGAGGTTACCGCTGCTCTGAAAAATCTCAAGAATGAAAAATCCCCTGGCTTCGACGAAATAACTGCCGAAGCACTCAAAGAGCTAGACCACACCGGGATAGAATTAATACATAACATATGCCAAGAAATATGGAATACGGGAAAAGTGGCCATCAGACTGGTGTAAATCTATATTTATACCAATATTCAAAAAAGGCTCCCCATCTGAATGCAAGGACTACCGCACAATAGCATTAATATCCCACGCTAGCAAAGTCATGTTGACCATCATCAACGAACGGATGAAACCCCTCCTCCTTCCGCAGACTTCCAAAACACAGTCAGGATTCATGCCTGGCAAAGGCACACGGGAGCAAATCCTAAACCTTCGTCAAATAGTTGAAAAATCTCGCGAATTTAACATGGAAACATACTTATGCTTTGTGGACTATTCTAAGGCGTTCGACACAGTACAATGGACCGCCTTGAAAGATATACTACTGAAGATGGCAGTCCCAGAACACCTGGTCTCGCTACTCTGCAACTTGTATAAGAATAACACAACAACAGTACGAGTCGGTAACAAATACTCAAAAGACTTCAACCTTAGGGCCGGGGTACGCCAAGGGTGCATCATTTCCCCACTACTTTTCAACAAATACAGTGAACATATAATGCGTGAAACCTTTGACGAATGGCAAGGCGGAGTAACGATATGGAGCTACAGAATCAACAACCTGCACTACGCAGACGACACAGTAGTACTAGCGACCTCAAAAGAAGAACTACAACACATTATGAGCAGGCTCAAAGAAACAAGTGAAAGATACTGCCTTAAGCGCTGAATCCAGATAAAACAAAAGTCATGGTCATCGACAGGGCGAGAAACAGCTAACCAGAAATTGGAATGATCGCAGGATACAAAACAGTTAGCCAACAACGGGAGTTGCGAAGAGGAAATCCGCAGACGCCTTGCGATGGGTAGAACAGCAACAGTCAAATTGACCAAAATAGGGAAAAACACCAGTATCACAAGAAATACCAAACTGCGACTCGTTAAATCCCTCATATTCTCCATTGCCACTTATGCGTCAGAGACTTGGACCGTCAAGAAAACAGATGCCAAGAGAATAAGTGCTTTCGAAATGTGGGTATATCGAAGAATTTTACGAATACCTTGAACTGCCCACCGTACGAATGCCTCAGTCCTAGAGGAACTAAATACGACAAAAACACTCATAACAAAAATAAGCAGAAACATTCTTCGATACTTCGGCCACGTAGTAAGAGGTGGGGACACCATGGAACGACTAATTGTGGAAGGCAATGTCGAAGGCAAAAGAGCGAGAGGACGGTCTCCCACGCGATGGACGGACCAGATCAAATCAGCCACGGGATACACATCTGAAGAAGTAACCCACCAAGCGAAAGACAGAACAACATGATCCGAAAAGATCATGATGCCACCACGTCCTTACGAAGGATGATGGACAGAGGAGGAGGATTGCCAACTGATTCAGGCTATCCAGGGCCTGCTACAATTGAGATTTTAAAAAATCACACTGTAGTTATTTGTCACTGTTTAACGTAGATATTAGTACCTGACCAGTTCCTTAGATTTAACAATTGATTTATTCATATTCATAAATAAATATTTTAACAATTTTACTCTCCGTTTTGCGCTTTAAGATGCATCTATGCAGTCAAAATTAACTTCCAGATATTAAAAAAGGCGTATAGTAAATTTAAAGTGCCTCATTAAACAAAAAAGGTGTGCTGTCGTATACGACACCACATATGCGTTAATGTAACTTTCTTAAATGTATGCGTTCTAGGGTATTAAGTATCGGTTTTGAATCTCTAAGCTGATACACCAAATTATATGTCTCTGTTTGTTCTATATTGCCATTTATGAAGTACTAAATTTAACTGTCTTTTCCTTGAGAAAGGAACAAAGCTTTCCAAAATATTGGCTTGGATGAAAAGAATTGTATTTTGATTGCTGCCCTGAAGAACGAATCCTATTTACTTAATTATAGTGTTTTATCAAGTTGTTTCTTACTGACCTGCAACCTTTGCAATATAGTTTTTTTTTAATAATATTAGGTTGCTTCTAATTTTGGCGATGGTTAGTTCGAAAAACAGGGAAAGCACCATGCGTCTCGAGCGGCCGTCAGCTAAAGTTCATGCAGGCAAGTTGTGTTCCATGGCAGCAACACTGCATGCGTATATTCCCCGGATTTATAAAGCGGAGCTAATAAACACATCTTCAAGTTGTCTTGACGTACCTTATCTTTGAGATAATCTTAGGCATTTCTTCTGCAATTTTTATCGCATCTGTTGTATCTTCTTGTGTTCTTTTAGGGCGTCTTCCGCGACTTGTTAGGACCAGTTATAGTTAAGAAGTTGTGGATTGGACCGTAATACGCAATTTACTTCACCGATCAGGGTACATAAAGTACACTCAGCATATTCGACAGTAAAAGATAAAGAGAACTTAGTCCCCACAATATATACTGCGTTGTGACGGCTAAATAAGGAAAAAGAAAAATATATGTAACACCCAAAGGAATGGAAAATGAAGAGAGCGATATTTGAGGACAAATGGAATTCTAGGAACTGCATAGAAGTATCCAAAAGGCTACAAACGGGACTTTTGCTAGAATAAAATACAACGGAAAGAAGAAACTAGTCTACTGGTAGTTAGAATAAAGAGCAAAAAAAAGAAAGAATTGCCGAAAGCAAGAAAAAACTTACGAGGTCGTGAAAATTACACCATAATCTCAATTGGACTAAAAACTAGAAATTCTAAGAGCAAAAGAGAAGAATAGAAAGGGAATGGGTTGGGAGATTGAGAAAAACGTGTGTGAAAATGGGAACACAATACTAAAGAAACGCCCGCAAAATCGAATTGGTGGCAGAAACGCAAAACGAGATAGCAAAGGAACTCTTTCCAGAACACGAAATCAAGCATTGCCGAGAAAAAACAAGATGAAAAACGCCCCGAACCGGAGCACATGCCATCGGAACTCATCAGAGAGACAATCAAGGCATACCATGAGAAATACCTACAGCTTGTTTAATCTCAAATTAAACAGATTTAAATTTCATTTCAAATTGTGAGAAACAAACCAGCAGTGCAATGCACTATAGTTCATGAAAGTTCAATGTATTTATTCCAGCCGTTGCATCTGCCTATTTAGCAAAACTACAAAATGTAACGCATAGCGGCCTTGTTAAATGCTGACGGTTTGTTATGCCACACGACAGCGACCTAGCAAACGTAAACAGTTTGCACTTTGAAATAATGCAATTTTTAGCAGTATGAAATAATGCAATTTTTAGCAGTATGAATAAATGCAATTTTTAGCAGTAAGCTATATGTAAATATGTATATATAGGCCAAGATTTAATAATAAAAACAATCAGCATTAAGTGTTTGATTCATTAACATCGAGGCACTACCTTTTCAAGCCTAAAATTTTGAATTATGGGGCTGCACTTGGAGTAGTTGCTAAATCATAACGTCATTCTGAGTGGCATGACTACCCTTGCCTTAAAAGACGAATTGCAGTCTCAACCGTGTGCTCAGAATTAAAGGGACGAAACCAGCGCAAGTAACAGAAACCTGTTCAACCTCTAGGAAATTCTGTTCGACTGCTTGAAGAATGGGAATTTTCTTCAGCAGTTATAAACGGCAATACTTGTGCTTATCGAAAATGAAAGATAGTTGCACACCTCTACTTCTACTGAACGCCTGGAAGGAAGGTCAATCGATCCAGTCAGAAGAAAAAAACCAATATGGATTTAGGAAAAAGAAGTCGATAGTGGATGTCATGATAAAAGTGAAAGACATAGCGGAAAAGGACAAAGAAAGTAGCCTACCAGCACAGGAAGTATGCCCCGTTGGTAACGTTAATCAAAAAGGCAACTTACAGAGGCATATTGAAAGAATTGAATGGGGAGGTTGAACCGTATCTAATAACATGACAGCCAGCTAGTTGGAAGACAGATTTATAGAATACGAAGACCACATCTTTGTGTGGGGTCCTACAAGCCTCAGCTAATAGTAAAGCTGTAAAACGTATATTATAAAAGCATACTAAAGATTAAAACTGCAGAAAAGTAGAGACGATATTACGATGGGTTAGAAAGTTGTTAGCGCAAGGAATAAAAAAAAAACAGCTAAGTCTAGAATCACAGAAAACAAGTGCCCTATATAGGGAGAGAAAGATTTAGCGTGGGGTAACATACGAAAAGAATGGCAGCATGAGAAAACACCCGACGAAAACTATGAGTAAGTTAAAGAAGCAGCATTTTATTTTCAAACGCTCGAACTAATGTAATTTAATATATATTTCAAAATTACGATTGTCGACAATTGACGTCTACGTCAGTTCCCGACAATGAAGAAGGCAATGTCAAAAATATTCGAAAGATAATCAAGTTTCGAAGTACTCCAGCATAAAAGTAACCGCTTTTATGCCTAGGCATAAAAGTAACGCATCCGCTTAGTCACATAAGTTATCACTTCTATGACGTTTGAAAATAAACATATTGCTATTACCATATTTTAGTATCTTTAGTAAAGGCTGCTAAATAGACTAAAATATGGTAATAGCAATATGTTTATTTTCAAACGTCATAGAAGTGACAACTTATGACTATATTTTAGTATTTATGATTATATTAGCAATTAATAACCTCTTAAGTATATCAATTATTATCTTATAAAATGCTCCAGAAATGTGCTAGATACATTTTTGTAAATAGTATAAAAAGGCATTGGTTTTGATAATAATTGGTAATAATAGTATTAAAAATAGTGTTAGCCTACATTTCAACAAAATTTAATCAGAGTAGGGTTGAAAACGATGAAAAACAAGGTAAAATCGAAGACAAATAATTGGGACAAGAAGCTACGCTGAAAGGTGTTGTTTATTTGGCTTCCCCAATAAATAGATAATTGTTAAATTGTGAATAAATACCCTTTTCCCAATTCAGTGAGTTTTAATAGTTATTTACCTAACAAGTTTGGGAAGGTAATTTTCCCGAATGAGCACTTTGTTTGCAGCACGACCGAAGGGAGTGCTGCATGTATACGAATTCGGGAAAATTGTTCTCGAAAAAGTTAAGTACAATGTTTTTTGTATCGAATAACTGAAAATATTTAAAAAAATATAAAATTATTATTTAGCGTTTTACAACTTTACTGAGTTGACAGCACAAATCACTAAACTTTTGTACGTATCCTAGGCACCTGTTAGCATTTGTCGACGTTTACAGCGCCTCTGCAACACACACTTGCTCTAGTTTTTGTTGGAAAGTAAAACAGCACCGCAGTGCGGGAACAGTAACTTGCGGCGTATCGGGAATGACCGGGAAATATGAATTTTGTCATGAGTACAAAAAACTGATTGTACGGTCTGCGGATATGCTGTAGTAGAGTGTATTGATTCGTAGCATCTTTGCAGAAGTTTGAAAAGGCGTTTGATCTGTGCATCGAGTGTTAGCTAGTATCGGTGGCTGTTTTGGACATCATAGCAGATTAATTGGATCCCCTGGAAGCTGCAGGTAGGCAGTAACGAAAGCAGTGGAACCCTAGGTGTAAGCAACAGCTTGAGCTGGAAGCAGTTTTTTGGTGTCGCAGCGGTTAGGCTACAGGAACCGTTCTGCGGCGGAGTTCAGTGGCTTGGATCGGCAGGCCAGCGGAGAAAGACGGAGCCAAGCACCATGTGACTTGCTAGGAACTCGAGTTAAGCCCTAATTTCGATTCCAAAAGCAACAAAAAGGTCAGAAAACTTCACCCTAAAAGACAGAATTTAGTAAATTTCTCGGTGGTGCCGGTTTTATGAGCAGTTCCGGCACAATCGTCCTCTGAATGTTTTTTGTTTGTGATGTGTATTTACTTATGGCAATTGTCATCACCTACACCAGGGGTCGGCAACTTTTTTCGGACGGCGGGCCATTTTCAAAATAAATTTTTTTATGCGGGCCGCACATTCAAATGTAACTTAAATAGTGCTTTTATATCATATACGAGTATAAATATTATTAAAAATAAATATAGAAAAAATTTATTTTTTATTGACATGCTATAATAACAATAATGTAGAGAACAAAAATTTTACAATTCTTAAAAGGGGAAAAAAAGAAAATACAATTCCAATTAAATATGTATAAATATGTAAATTTAAAATATATAAATATAAAAAATATAAAATATTGTAGTGAAACGTCATACGGCTGTCAACATGAACGCACATATGAACATACAGTAGCAAACTGGCGAAATTAAAGAATTAGTGATGGGCCTATCCGGAATGAATAATCGGAAAGTTTCCGATTGTTAAAAAAATCGGAAGGTTCCCATTATTTCGAAACTTTTCGGAATTCGATTATTTTACTGTTCGGTGCACAAAATTCGGAACTTTCGGAATTCGATTATTTTACTATTCGGTACACAAAATGAGAAAACGAAATGCCAATTTGAACTGAACGGAATACGGAATGTTGTATTGACTCACTTGACTGCTATATGCTGGTTGGCGAATGTCGACGGGTCGCGCCGTGTGCGCACGTGTATGATACGTGAATGGCACTAATGGCAGTGGTATTTCGTAGATTAATTATTAGATAGTACACCTACAGACTTCAAATTCAAGTATTGTTTTATACTATCTATTATGTACTTTATGTGCTATTAAACTTTAAAATATCACTACCATTTTCCGAAAGTCTATTAACGTAACTACTGTAATAATTTGAAAAAATATTTTATTTCCTCATATCCCACTGTGCGACTCAAACTCATAAATTGTTTTTTAGGATACTGCATTGCTAACTAGCGTCTAAATAGTTACAAACTAGTCCGGTAAATTTTAACTACCGGACTCGTTTGTAACAATGTAAACGCTAGTTACCAATGCAGTATCCTAAAAAATCTTATACGATACACGACCGGTAGAATTCTTATGGCCTTGCCAAACATACGGGTCTCGCCCAGGCGCGGATGGGCCATAAGGCAAACCGGGCATTTTCCCGGGGCGCCGCGGACGTTTTCGACGCTTTTGGCGCCGCGCCGGTTACATCCGATAAAAAAGATAAAATATAAAATAAATAAATTGAATTAATCAACGTATAACGAATCATGATACGATATACGAGCAGTCGGAGAAGGTGCATGTAAAGCTGGGACGCGCTTATATTTCCATGAATACTGTCTTCTAATCTTGCACCAGCCCAGTCGGCTACTGATACTGAACTGGAAATACGGGTTTATCCGGTTTCCGGTTTTATCACTGTTAGCCTAACTACTGTTATTCGTGCCTGTGATCTGAATTCTGTATATAGTTAACAGCGCCGGTTTGGTAATTTTTGATGATTTATTATTCTTGTTTCTTGTTCTTTGTTTTGTGTAATTTGGAAAGTTCTATCTCGAATAAACCGTATTTACCTATCTTTTGACAAATTAGAAACTCGTGTATTTGACTGAACGAATATTTTTTTTCGTTTTCTAGAAAAGTTAAATGCTGTTAGTATTCTGTATTCACGAATAAACATGGAGTAAAAAAATGGGCGGCGCCGAACGTGTGAGGCTGAAGCGCAAGCTGGATTTGGAAAAAGGCGCTGGAAGTTGTAAAAAGTTAGATCAATTTATGAACAAGGAGGATTCTACACCCCTTGATGTTCAAGAAACTAGGTACCGAAGTTCATAATCAAGATCAAACTACTGCATTTTCGCCAACCAAGCTTTCAAGCTTCTTGCTTATGAATATCAAGAAAGACGTTTTAGAAAACATCGATCAAGACATCAGCGATTGCTTAAAAATCAATTGTTATTTTAAGATTTTTTTCTAGAAAATATATTATTTTAATTTTATCTTACCTACTCCAAAAATATTGTAATTTTAAAAATTGGTTATTTATCCTCAAAATAATTTTGAAAATTTGTGTTGTGTTATTTCATAAATATTTTTATATCAAACGATTTGTTTTTTTATATCATTTAATAAAGAAATTTCAACTTTCCATTTTTCATTATTTTCGATTGGTGGGGGGGGGGGGGGTCGCCTGACCTCTCTTGATGCCCGGTTGATATTTTTGTGCCCATCCGCGCCTGCCTCGCCCTACGGTTCGACCTGTAAAGTATTGGCGCGGCCATAAAAATGTTGCTACTGGTCTAATAACGTAAATAGCTATTACTGACCGTCCTACAAACCCAAACAATAGATGCCAACGCAAATAAGGGCTTTCGGCGCGACGGCGAGTGCTCTCATCGTAAATTTGCACGCACTTCATCTTCCTTCCGCTTGTTGTTATTTCGCTCGTTTTTCCTTGCTTGCATTTACGGAATGTAAAATAATCGGATGATATTCCGATTTTATAGACATTCCGAAATGGAACATTCCGATTATTGAAATCATCCGATTATGCCCATCACTAGAAAGAATGCTACACTTGCTAAGCGAGACGTCGTATTCGCTGGGGAGTGGGGATTAAACTTGCGCAGTAAAATAGGTTTCCCACTATGCTTCTGTTTGTAGCGCATTTTTGTCACCGGCCAAATTTCGGCACGTTTACGCTCTAAGTTTGTTGATTTTTCCTCAAGTTATATTGGTGCTTTGGCGGGCCGCGCAAAAAGTTGCAAAGGGCCGCAGGTTGCCGACCCCTGACCTACACAACGCTTTAATTACGTAATAACAGATAATTGTCGAATATAACGAAATTGCTTTTTAAAATTGTGAGGTTGAATCGCCATATTTGAATGAATTTTCCCTTTAGTTAATTAATACCCTGTATGGTAGCTATCCCATTCGCTAAACCTACATTACACAGAGTGCTTACTTTTAAATTATTAAAAATAATACTACGATAATTGATTTAAAATATGTATTTGTTATAATTTATTACAAAGTAATATTTACTAGGATGTAGAGACCCGACCCATATAAAATTAGAGTCATCTATTTCACACAGAATTAAATTATAATATCCGATACACAATAATAATACACAGTAATATTTATAATTGGGGCTGACGTAGTTGTCATAGTAATATTGCTATTCCTTACAGAATCTCATTCAAAAGTGAATATTAAGAATTGAACAGGCTCAGAATTCACATTTATAACTTTCGGATTGAGGGTACGGCAACTTGAGATTACAATTAGTGGAGTACATATTTATTATACAGATTTGGAACTATTCAAACTAGCGTTTGCCCATGAAATAAACCAATTAAGTGAAATTATTCGGATACAAAATTAGAATATACAAACTAATTCACAGCATGTGCCAGTTAAACTGTTTGTACACCGAATCAGGTTTCGTGTCGGCTTACTGGTCACGTCGCAATACTATAAGGAAGCTTTCTGCAGACAGAGGTATTATAATACTAGCATTAGGTGAGATTTCACATACATTGTGTAGCGCCAAGGTATTTTATGCAAACGCCGTCTTTTGTGCCTATACCAATAATAGGTTATCAGTTCAAAACAGCAAACACCACACTCATTCAATTATATATAAGGACTTGTAATTATTTAATATTCCAATATAGTTTTAAACTTTGAAATGTATTCATTTGCGACCAGACACAGGCTGCAATTGTCTTAAGGGGTAGTCAGGAGACACATATTATCTCAAAATCTTTCAACTCCTTTCATCAAGTGTAAACCCCTCCAGTAAACAACCTGGTTCTATAATTATACAATTTGTGTTTCGGCACTTCGAACGAGTGCAACGAATAATCCACGGAACTACATAAATCGAAGGATTGCATAAATTCAAGGAGAATCGCGGACAGGAACCTTTGTTAGCAACTAATGTATGTAAATATTTTTCCATCTGACACGTTTTGAGTTTTTCTGCTTCCACTGTTTCTGATTAATAAAATTTTCTTTATTGTGTTTCATTACTCTGAATTAAATTAGGCTAAGTCCATTGGATATGTGTTTGTCATAATATGTTTTCTGTTTCCGGAAGAAATTCCACCGCAAGGCTTCCAAGCTGACGTATAATCCTAAATCGCTCATGACAGCCGCCACCCATGATTTCCCACACGCGAAATACGCTTCCTCAAAGTAAGAGAAAGCAAACACAATAAATCTGTTGTTCCCTTATATCGAGGCATTGTGTTGAAATATATCGGGTGTTTGCAGATCGGATGGTAAATTTGATGAATTTGCTCGAGGCAGTGATTCGTGAACACAAACGGTGAAATATGTTCGACCCTTAAGATAAATTAGGGATAAAAAGATAACAGTCGTTTAAATCGGTCGGCATTAATAATCGGTGGCTCGCGCAGATTTATTCGCATGTGTGATTTAGGTGTAATGGCCCTTCGGTGTAATTTGTTTCACTTCCCTGGCCCTTGAAGCGCGGCTACGTAATTAGGGCTTTTTGCGGACCTGTTTGGAAGAGCTACTCGCAGGGCGTGCCTTGGGGACGGGTTAAATGTTGTTTACAAATTATTATCCCTGTTTTGTTAAATGTATTCTGCGCTGTGATTGACTGTTCATTTTAAATGTTTTCGTTCATAAAAACCGTTAATATGCATTATTCAACTTGTCCTTTTTATGCTGCACCTTATGAAAGACATTGTTTAAATGGATTGGTATTTGACTTAAACCTTCATTATGAATGCATATTAATATCGTGCTCAAATAGCATTGTTCGTGATTGTGGTCTGCTATTTATGTTATGGAGGATTTCCGTGTTTTTTTTTTTGGTTTAACTAAATTACGTTATTAAAGTTTTCTACGTACAGTCTCGTAAGTACACTCTCAAAAAGTAGGGATTTAAATCCAATAAAAATAAAAGCGTTTGAGTTTTTATTAACAGTAGACATCTAACTACTCGAAATGTAAATACTATGAAGGATGTCAAGCAGCGATCAACGCTCATTATGAAAGCTTCCACAAGTGATTATATGAGATTTTCCACCAAATAGTGAAGAAAGACTTCCTGTGATACTGACATTTAATTCAAGTTATCCTTGAAATTACCAATTGAATATAGCTGTCAGTGGTTTTATTAAAATATTCTGGTAGTATCAATTTGTGGTGAGCAGTTAATCATCACATACTTCGTGGCATTACTTTACAATCTGTAAGAGTCGAAATATGGGTCACAGTTCTCGAAGGTATTTATTAATAACCATATATCGAATGTGTTTCTAATCAACTGGATGATTTTCAACTGCAGCACGGATAGTTCCTGCAGAGTGCTACCAGACTGTACACCGCTTGTAACGCTCCATTTCATTTTGCGTTACGTTATTAAATAGTTCCTCGAGGCAGTTCCTTTTCAAATATAGTTTTCTCTCGCGCCCCGCTTTTCGCGTGGCGTTACTTAGATTTTGTTCAAGGACCAAGATAGACACCTACAAGCAATTTTTTTGGTGCGGTGCTTCTTTCGATAGTGAGCCGTTTCAAAGCAGGCTAGACTCAAAACAATTTATTTAGAAACCACGTCCGGGGATTTGGCATAGTTTTAATGAGCAGGCTAAAAGTCTCAAGTTTCTGTAACAATTAAAGTAGGCACAGCGGCGTCTCTTCAAGCACATTCAGGCCGATTTCGGATTACAGTATCTGTGTTTTAATGACGAATCGCATTTTGTTTTTATTTAAATAATGCTGCCAAGTTTATTTGCGTTTAGATTTTAAAGGTTTACGATAATTCTATCAGCGTGCTTTGTATTCGTCCTTCAAATTTGTCTTCTTTGAGCTTTTTATGTGGTTTTTTAAGTTAGCGGCTTTCATGTCGCCCTATTAGCTGCAAAAGTACAGTATCGAATTTCCACCACCTTGTAATCTAACTAATTAAATCTCTTAGCAATTTTACACCAAGGTTTCTATATGATAAAAATAAATTGTTAAATATTTGTTGCGACTTTATAAAGGTAAAGTGTTCTTTATAGAAAACGGTGAAGTTTTTGTTATTAATAATGTACTAACGAAATCCTTATGGAAGTCTTTCATTTAGTTTATATGTGAATCTTAAAATCGATGTCAAATAAATTGCACTAGGCCGGTAGAATAGATGACGGACCTAAACAAGCTAAATCAGTATCACAGGACGATGAACAATTTTCCACACCACAAGCGGTACACAGGTATAGAGACTCATACTTAGATCTTCGTGTGAAGATCAAAAGGGCACATAAAAATTTTAGAATTAAAGAAGAATTGGCTCTTCACAAGCCAATATTCGCCTTGAAGAACGCCGATGTGCAAATCTGCATAAGGTAAAAAGTGTTTCAATTCTATGGATATACTTTAAGTTATCATATAATATTTGGAAGCCATAAGAGCACACTGGTAAATGAAAAAAATGAGAACTATGTAAAACCATTGAACTTTTCTTACATATGAGTCACGTCGGCCACAGCTGAAAGAGCTCGGACCTGCATTAAATTAAACCCAAAGATATTACGTAACGCGTGATGTCACGTCGCAGGCAGTGCTGATGGCCTGATGACAGATTAGCAACTAATTTCAAATAGGAATTTACACACTCTAGATGAGGATGTCCACGAGACATAAGTTCGTTAAACGGTTAGTTATTAAATTATTGTAATATGTATAGAAAAGTGAGCCATAGTATATGCATACAATATTAGTACAAAAGAACGTGGCTGTAATTAGCTTGAACGTAGTAAAATTGACGGTGAAAGACAGGAGACCAAATAGCTGAACTCCAGGTGCGAGCGAAGATGTAGGGTTAACGGCAGTTAGACCAGAGCAGACGGCAGATATTTTGGTCATTTACCGGGCTCGATGAATTCCGAGCCGGTAATGTTGAGAAATTAGTTGACAGCCACCGATTATAAGACGACGTCGATCTAACATTGGTGTCAAGATGAAATCATTGCGACGGAATTCAGTAGAGTACTTATGGAATCTACTACGAAGTCGAAGTTGAAGTTCTACGATACGGTAACTGGACGTGAACAGATTTTCAAGTAATATTATGATTGGGAAGCTTATGTATACATTCGGCGAAAACCCGTAGGTTGCCACAAGGGCCGTAAAATGCATCTAATTTGCAAATCATATCGAAATTTAAAAAAAAAATGTGTAAACTGCAACCTGACTCGACGCTAGTTTATTGGAATCTGGCCCGCGCGCTTTGGCTAGAGTTCATGGAAAGATTTTTAACACAAAAAACTCCTTTGGTTAGCCAGAACTACGAAACTAGTAGCAGTGGCGTCCATATTTCAAATCGATATAACACCTAATTCGTAGTCGTATGTCTTTTTCGGATTTGCCGTATAAAACAAATATCAATTCCGGATATTATTTTTATTTATTCTAAACAACACTGTCAACTATCTCAATCGTTGGGTTTTGTGTCTGTCTGCTGTTGTCAACTCTTTGATATAATTTTATCTGCTTCTACAATCTCAAAGTTGGATTAGATACAGCTTAGTTTACCCTTTCTGCTATAAATTAATAATTTAGTTAGTGGTATCTATGCTCATACGTTTGCACCGAATATTCTGATGTTCTTTATTTCTAATACTAAAACTAGAGATGCTAATGTTAATAACATATCTATTGAAATAAGGGATATGTCATTGGAAATTAAAGATTCTTGTAAAAATCTAGGACTTATCATCGATAATAAATTAAGATTTAAGGAACAAATTTAAAAATTATCTTTCAGAACCGATTTTCCTTGAATAAAAAAATAAAAACTGTGCTGTGCGAATCACTTGTGCTGTCACAATTCTACTTTTGCGATTCTGTATATGGACCTGGTTTGGATAGCAGTGATATTAAGAGAATTCAGCGTATGCAAAACTCCTGTTTGCGTTTAATTTTTGGTATTAGAAAGCATGAATATATCCCACACAAATTAAATGAAATAGGGTGGTTAAATATGACAAATATAAGGGTGCTTCATGCTGCTAATTTATATCATAAAATTGTATTTAATAAAATTCCTTCTTATCTTTACAATAAAATAAATTTTAAATTTGATGTCCATAATCTTAATGTACCGAATAAATTTTTAATATCACCGTCGTTTCATAGAACTGCCTTATTTCAAACATCATTCTCTTATAATATAGCCAGGGTTTACAACGCCTTACCAGGTTATTTAAAGCATTGTTCACCAAATAAATTTAAAGCAACTTTTTTTAACATTTTGTTCGAAAAACAACATCAAAATTTATAACATCAAATAGTATAATTCAAATCGCGTTATCAATATAATCAAGTTTAGGCAATTTTGTTCTTAATATAATTTTTTGCTCGTTTAAACTATTACTCTTAAACTATTACTCTCAAATCTACACACATATTGGCAACTTATTTAAAATCAGTATATCAATTAATAAATACTGCTGGCTCTCGTATTATTATGAATACTAATATAACATATATAGGGGGTTAAGTGGAAGAGCAGATTCGTATCTTCGGATTGTTATCTGAACTTCACCCCGTTGGAGCGAATACGCAACTCTGTGATGCTGTTGGTTGTTCATTACTTTCGTATTGTACTGCTGATATATTTTCTTTTCTTTATATTATATGTGGGTAGTTATGTATTTGTTCCAATAAATGCCATTTATTATTATTATTATTATTTATTATACTTTCTTCGCTTTTTATAGTTAGATGCAGTATGACGGTATATATTATAAAAATTATATTGAATAGTCTCCAACTAATATTTTCGATTGCCTTCTCTATACTGTATTTCATTTTATTTACTTTACCTTTAGATCCAATGACACTCCAATCTAGTTAAAGAAACAAATATGATAAAAACGTATAGTGTTTTTAATATTGCCCTTCAAGGGTGCGAAACATGAGGATTTAATAACCGTGAGAAAAGTAGCGTTGAAGCACTTGAGTTATGAAAAATTTAAAAAATAACCGCTTATGAAAAGACAGAAAAGATTGACTGCTTGTGCGTATATTAGGACATCATACTGTGCTACAAAAGATAATAGAAATGGAAATACGAGGACGAAACGCAAAAAGGAAGCCTTAGCTTAAGCGCATTAAACAGATCTGTAAACGCATTTACTTCAAACGTTAGTGTCAGAGTACTTGCCATAAGACCCATTTATATTAATAAATTCCAGTTCCATGCTGTAACTTAATATATGCACTATATCACATTATAATTATTTTGTTGCCCTGGTCTCGTATCCTTCATGAATAAAACTGTTTCAATTTAATGTTTGGACTAGAGACATAAAGTCCTTATATAAACAATTCCTTTGATAACTTAGGTAGGCAAACAAGGCACAGTACACATTTACTACGCTAGATAGCGTTTCACGGAGCCACTATGAATCATTGTTCCACATCTTACGTGGGAATTACTTGGTTGCATAAACGCATATCAGCCGACTCTTGCGGGACGTTGATTATGGACATATTTCCCATTAACATATGGATCTGAGTAGTTTTATCACTCGTTCAGTCGTAATACAGACTTCGTTGTTTAACATTTTACCTGGTTTGCTTTGTAATTGGTTTTCTAATACATTAAAATAAACAATACTTTAAGTGTGTTGAGACTCATATAAAACGCGCAGGAAATCGCTCAGGGCGGCCTTCCAGAAACACCGAGAATACGCGTAAAGTGTGTATAGCCATCGAACAAAATCAATGAGTTATGATATTTTTAAAATTCTTTGTTTGAATTATGAAAGGGCATTGTGGTTGACATTTTGAACATAAAAGAAATTAGACGTATGATAGAGGTTGATAGCGATCCTATTGTTTTCTGTCGTGGCAGGTGCAGGTGACGAAAACCCGATATACGAAAATCCACGACAAGCAAATAGCAGTTATAGAAATTCGAAAATCCTTAATCCTCTAGATGAAACTAAAGATGTTGAGCGAGGAGTAATGTGAAGTAAATATTTATTGGTTTTTCTCTCTTCTGCTAAAACATTTAATGCATTATCCTACCGTGATGTTTTGAAATGACTGGAAGACAACACGGTACAAATATTGAAGCACAAACAACTTGATGATAATGCGCCCGCGCACAGTTCTTTAGAAGTATAGGGGTTTTAGTTCCACACTTTGGTTACCTCTCATCCCTTTTTCTTACCCGACTATTCCTAGCGCACCTTTTTCTTAAGAAAAATAAGAAGAGATAACCTACTTTGTATGCACTATTTACGCTGCATAAGTTTGAAATGTATTATATACCGATCGCTTAACGGACTTAATTGTGATATGAATACTGTAATATGTAACTTGGTGTGTTTCGTATAACCGTATTTGACTCGGTCTTATTTGATTTTATTTAAAGCAAAGTGCAGTGCGCGTTTTCAGGAAAGTAAGATACTTAGCTATTTGTCAGAGGAAATAAAGGTAATGTAAGTTCAGTTTGCTAAGACCGTGACCAAGGTTTTCCAATATGAAAGCTATTCAGTACATCAGCGGATGATAACTCATCATGGGGCCGCTTAATTTAAAGTATCTATTCCTGTTCATACTGATTTGATTTTCGCAAGCGAGCACCTGCTCTTCCAGTGTAAAACCACGCCCATCCCACTAGCCTACCGTAACCGTGAAAGCTTGTTGCAGGAGTTTGAACCTGCAACAATGTTGGGAACAAACCTCCTTTGATTGAATAGGGTAACAAGGTTTGATTTTTCTGTTTCGATATGAATTTTTGGAACTGTAGGTAACACCTCGTTGGACAGAAATTGTAAGATGAAGATGATTGCATGCAGTTCAGATGCTTACATGGAATGTTTTTACATAAAGAACTGCTCACGATGCACAAAGCCAAGCTTTCACATAAAGTACTAAATATTTTACTAAGCATGACTCATATAGAAAGACCTGATATGAATTTAATTAAGCTCAAGCTCTTGCACACCGGTTCCCGGTAGCCGTTGGGGATGAGCTCACGATGTCTACATTTTAAGGCGAACAACGAATTGATAGACACTTGAAACTCTCCGCTTTCTGACTGCTCTGGTTACATGTAACGCCCACTAACGGTTGGACACAGGCCACTAAATTACTTACTTCTGGATGCAAATTGTAAGATCGAATTACTCAACGCTGTCCATAACTGCTAAATTGGAAAGTAGATACAGGGTTATCAGCTTTACATGGCATGCCTTGGGGGTCAAGTTTGATGTCAAAATGAGTGGATTCAAGGCAGAATAATTCAGATCAAATAATTCCGGCCTATAGGAAAACAATACAGCTATATTTAATAAAATAAATCAGCTTAATTGATAATAACTGCCCTAAATATGGGCGAGAGGTTTTGATTTAATAAGTTACTTCAGCGAGATTAGGAAAATACGTGTATAGTAACGCTTTACGGGAATAACGTTCATAACCTTCATATTGAAAATTTTGAATTTATTTTTCTTGTTGAATAGATTATGAGCCTATGGGGAGGTTATGCCCCCATATTCGCAGATTAACATTACTTCTTACTTTAATTCTCATTTAAAGGTAAAGTACTGTATTTTATAGCCAGTTTTGCTTTGATGACAGCTTTTCTTCATCAAAGAGTAACGCTGGTTTGTCAAGATGTTGACATACCGCCCCCACAAACTTACCATACAAAAAATCAAACTCAGAGAATTTTCCATATAGGGGCCAGAAACGTCATTACTCTAGAGCGTTACTTTACACGTATAAAATAACACTACCGAAATGACCTTCACCCTCATGTGAAAAATGTTGAGTTGGATTTTTTTGGTTCGATAGATGATGAGTTTGTAGGGCGGTTATACCCCATTTTTACAGACCAACGTTATGCCTTTATGGAAAACAAACTGTCATCAAATTGAGAGTGGCTATAAAATATAGTAAGTAGTTTCGCGTTTGGATGAAAATTTAACTATGAAGAAGTAATGTTAGTCTACGAAAATATGATCACAATCGCCCCATAAACTTATATAGTATTGAACAAAAAATCAACTCAAGATTTTCAACATTAAGGTCATGAATGTCGTCCTCGACAAGCGTCATTTTACACTATTTTTATTAATCCCGCTGGTGGAACCCATGGAATCATTTCCTTTACCTTACGATGTTTAAATAGTTCGCTTTCACAACAGCCCTCGATGCACGAACCTCTTACTTGGCCACGAGATCGCAGTCCTGTGCAGTTGGAACCTCTCAATTACCAATATTACGTATCATCCGGGAGGCTAAATCATTGTCATTTTCGCTACCGCTACATCTAGGCGGAATCAGCACCTCGGGTTTTATTTATTTTTTTCTAGGCTTTGTGGTTCGGTCCTTCTTTTAGCCCTTGCCAAGTTTGAGCCTGAAATCACCAAGCCGTAGAGGAACAAAAACCATTACCTCCACTACAGCGTAATTACGCATTCTGATCACTTTGTTTGGAATCATTGTAAAAATGTGTACACATATATATTCTAACTAAATATAATTACACTTAAGCAATTTCAGATCCAACGTTCTGATTAACACAGTAATCCCAAAGAAGCCAAGCATAATTAATATATCATATAGTTATTGTATTAGACGTAGAAGATTAGCTATCTTCGATATGTTTTGAATTCTAGAAGGTATAAATTGGGTAACTTATCATCGATCTTCCAATTTTAATTATAATCGTATGAAGTAGACTAATATAAAATATTTACGAAGACAAATTAATAATGGAGAATTAATCCTAATTCCCAACTCCATAATATTTCCAGATCATAGCTATACATATTCAGCACGTCTGTAAAAGTCTACCAAAGCACGTTTCAGGTATTTTCTACATTCCATTAATACCAATTCAGATTTAAATTGGGGTGTATATAGCTAACACAAGTTCGGAGGTGCGCTTAACAAGTTTCGAATCCGAGAAAGTCGCGGTTATGGCTCGTGACGGTGCATATCATTTAAATTTAAACGACGTTCAATTCGGTTCGGCAATGGAAACGGGAAAAGTTGCAATTCCATTAAATTTAATGACTGTTTAAAATAAAAATTGAAAGTTTGATATGTTTAGGTGGCGGAAGGAGGATTTCTAATCGAGTATTTTACGAATGGTTAGGTAAAACGTTTTGACAACGGAATTTGTTTGCTGCCGCTCGGCTCGATAAATTGACGCCTTTATTGTGCCCGCGCTGGCGATCGCTCCATTTTACACTACTTTTGGTCGCTTCCGCATAAAAACGCCCCTACTTTGTCAGACTTTCGCTCAGTTGCTCGAATTTAGTGTAGGCGACCTATTGAGCGGCAATGTTAATTATAAAGCTCTTTTTCGGTTACACTTTCGCAGGTACTCCCATAAAATATTCCATATCAAAGTAACGCAATTACTTGAAAACAGCCGCTTTGATTTAAGCTTCTGAGAAACCCTCAATGAGGGAGGTGAAGTACATCTCTGTTCCACCTCGGCGCCCAAAGAGTGGAAATCACTCGATTAAACTAATACCCCAAAAATTTATTGGCATGTAATATACGAAGCTGTTTCGAAAGCAAATATAAAAGAACTGGCTGCGTCTGACAGTTTATAGGTTTGCTTGGGGCCACCACAATTTGCTGTGGAAGCTGATTTACACAGAATTTATTTGTAGTGCCAATCAGTTTATTACTAATTAGAACGTAAATTGTTTTCACAGAAAGTATTGAATGACGTACTCATGTTTGTGACTACAACAAATTTGGATGTCAAATATAACGAATAACTAAAACAGTCGATCTGAATATATTTTTTCAAGCCACACAAAGCTGCCATCAATAGACGATTATAATATATTTTTTAAACAAGTAATAATAATAATGGTGAGGCACTAACACCCCATGAAGGAGCTTGGCCTGCAAGGCGGAAGGTCAGAGCTTCCGTATTCTCGCTCTCACACCCGGCTGTCGCGTGTCAAATTCATAACACGTGGTGATGTGGTGAGCACCACGCATTAGACAGCCGCATTATTACCCCTTGTTCTTTCGAACGCAGGTTCCCAATTATTTAAAGCGACTGGGTAGGCCGCCCGCCAGGCATCGATCTGGGATTTGAACTCCAGACTTCCGCGCCGCAGTCCGATGCTCTAACCATCAGAGCCACGCTGGCGCTTCTTTTAAACAAGTACAGAAAGAAATTAATTATAAAACATATACACAGTAGTTTGGAATTGCCAAAATGTGTAGTATGTGAATCAGTTGATTTTTGAGCTATGTCCTGTAACGAGCTGGTATCTGTCACCTTCGCCATTAAAAGAATAAAACTAAACTGTCTCTTAAATTTTAGTAATTAGATTATAACATATTATGTATTTAAAATAAACGAATATGCCGTGCGCTCGAATAGTAAAATGCAAGCCAGCGGAATACGAATCCGGAGTGCTATTATTAGAACTGCATGCGACGGAGTGGCGTAACGGTTTGGTGCAAATTGTGTAGGAGCGGAAGTGCGGCGTAGAGCCGCGTGCCTACAAGCGAGCTGTGTCGCCCGAAACCAAAGGGGCATTACGCAAAGTCTTATAAGTGCGAGCTTGTGGAGCATCTCCGAGACTGATCTGCAGTTCATAGCCAGAAGCTGCTATTCAGTTTGCCGTTCGAGCTTCAAGGAAGCCAGTCGACTCTGTCGACTCCCGGAGCTGATATCTTGGCCATCGTGCTACGAAATAAAGGCAAGTTTACTTACTGTAATTAAATTTTACAAGTGAATGTACGGCCCAGGAAAATTGGGAAAACCCAAAGTGGTGATAAGAAATTGACTGTTGTTGCAACGCATTGTTCAATAACGGCAACGAGCCGGAACGCACCCAAAAGATAGTTACGCGTACTTCTTGAATTAGCGGAGCCAGGCTAGGCGCTGCATCATCTTGTTGACACGCCGCTTCAGCTGATTTCTAGCTAATGTAACCAGGACCGCATTAAGCGAACTTGTGTGCGAAATTTACACATTGCAGGTAGAGCAATAATCAAGTTCGTGGATAGTTCCGTGCTCATATTAATAGCGCATCTAACATTTAAAGATTTACATAGTGCGTTCTTTTATGTATTTCAATGCATGTTTGTTTCTTTTACAGATTATATATGTTTTCAGGTGAACTGTTTGATTTTCATTTCTGGCGGTTCTGACAAGCCGACCGGCAAGAGCACTAATTGACATTTACCTTAGTTGCACTGAGGCAAGAGCGAGTCCTGTACTTCTACGACTTAGTAAACTAGCATACAAAAGGCAATATAAATGTATATTACAGTAGAGTATAGAGCACTGGGAAAAACCACATTACAGTTTACGATGCCGAACGCTGCTAAATAAAAGTACCATTACTGTCCGAAAGCGCTACCGGTTTCAGGAAGTCCATACCAGAAGACCTATGGATGGAAACGCAAACCCCACGTGACATAAGAACTCAAAAATCATCAAAGAACAACAAGTCAAAGTTAGTTGAACTCACAATATTTATTAACGTAGAACAATCTTAAATCTTTAAACACCACACACCATTAAATACGCACAGAAAATAAGTATTAAGGATGCAATACTACGGCGATAGCATAGGAATATGACAAGGATATAAATTTAATTGTTTAGTAGCGCACGGAAGCTATTAAGCGAAGCGGAAACCTCTGGAATGCAGGTAAAAAATCTACTGAATTAATATGTAATAAAACGCACATCACGCTAAAAGTCTTCTCCCACAATTCATTAACCGTAAAAAGCAATGTAAAACACCAAAAAGGTTCTTTGCGGTAATCTCCGTATTTACGCTCACATGATATATTACTGTTTTCAGTAAGGAGCGTAAACTCCACTGTCGAATGTCACGCACGTACGGTGAACAGTGAAGCCTTTTTCCCTAAGTGTTATATGCACTCGGACAGCACAATTCCAGCAGTACTTCCGTATACATTAAGTCCACTCAGCTCTTACTCGTAACTGAATGTAACGTGGAGGTGGCTTGTAGTAAAACTTAAATGTGACTTCGCCACCAAAGAATCCAATCCAACTTACAAACCAAAAGCAAATTCTACACTGAAAATAAGAAATTCCAGAAAACTAAGGGTCAAAAGAAAAGGATATAATTAAACCATAGAAAATGCGGGAAGATATGTATCTTACAAAAGATAGTAACCACTTTCAACGTCCCTACCAGCCAAATCTTAAGATACTGTGAATACATGTTCACCTTACGGTGCCCAAGCCATTCAATATAGTGAATCCTAAATACACAAAAATTAATTTCTAACAAAAGTGTCACACGTAACATAATATTGCTACAACTGGATCAGCTATTGTTGAAAGGTACTAAGCTCATATTTCTACAAATTCGCACTTTACGTACTGATATCGGTTTTGGAGGGTGGCGCATCGATTGGTGTTGAAAAGAACTAAGCCCTGTGATTACAAAACCGTTACTAAATATGTAAAGGATCAATGTTGAACGGAATTAGGTTCGAACTTTTGTTTAATAATGTTTCCGTCAGACTGCTTTGGTTATGTATGTTTGCTATGTGCATTTGTATGAAGCAATCTTTATTATTCAAGGTGGACGTCCACAAGTAGGAAAGCAGAAAAATTATTAAAATCCAGAGAACTAAAAGCGAAGTAACAAAAAAAAAGACTTATAGGAATTGATCATACTGGGTGTTCCAGAAAGTGTTGCACTTTTACCTTTGAAGTAACTTTTGAACTTGTTGAAATCTAACAGCTTGGCTTCCTACATTGAATTTTGAATTTTTAAATTTTTTAATTTAATATTACAGTGGAAAGTTTTAATGTTCAACAACGTGCGTTCTGTGTTTATGGTTTTTATCAACCAAAAAGATCTTACATTGCAGTTGGATGTAGATTGCCGTTACTGGTCTAAGCATAATCACTGAAAGAAACATCAAAATCCATTATACAGCCCAAAAGTCAGTGTCTGGGCAGCAGTATTCTCGAATGACCAGATAGGCATATACTTTTTTGAGAATTACAAAGGGTTTCTGTAAATTGTAACAGGTACCCCGTGAGATTTTTGGCCGTGCTTTCCAAGAATGCCATGGTTTTGATCAACGATGGTGCTTCCAGACAGATGGGGGACTGCCATACTTCAAATACCGTATTAGCAGCTGACAAATTGATATCGAGAAGAGGCGACACTAATTGGCCTTCCAGAAGACCGAATTTAATTTAAACCGACTTTTTTGGGGCTATCGCAAAGGTTGTGTCACGCTCCAGTAAATTTGATCCAACTCAAGAAACGTATTCGACAAGAAATTGAAGCTACTACATCAGAATTATGCACCAGCAGAATAAAAAATTTAAGGATATTCTGGGAAGAGTACCAGCGTCGACAGCGAAAGATGATTTAATTTTCCACACATGAATTTCCAAAATGTGTAGTTTTAGGTTCTAAATGAATTTATCGATAAAAATTAATGGTAGCTGGTGTTTATGCCTTAGCATAAATTCAAATTTGGCGCCATGCCTTTGGTAGAAGAAGCGGCACTTGACTTAAGTGGTTTGTACCAGAAAGTTAAGCGCACGTTAAGCGAGAGAGCGCAAGGCAGAACACGTCCTCCCTTGCACCCGACAGCACTGCGGCTTAGGTGCGAACCTGTATTTTTTATGTTGTATATTTGTTTGATGCGTTAAATATATTCGAAATCATGCACTGCTTCTTATTTTCGGGTGCAACGATTAAGGGCAAGTGTTCCAGTGTTCAACAGCAGTGAAAAGCCAGTGTAAAAACATCTGGTCCTTCGATCCCCATGGCCCTTTGAATTTCGATTTTTCGGCATCGCGTTACCACCAGGAAGCCAAGCGTCTACAGTGGACCATCGCAGTCGCATGGCATCGATCTTGCACCGGCCCCTGTAAGAAAACGCACCCAGAATACCACGAAAAGGAGCAATTACAGTGGCCCAACGCAGTCGCATTTGACCTTGCACTAGCAATTGTAAGAAGCGCATCTGGATAAAGATTCTTTTCGGCTACGCGACGCCGCCAAAAACGGTAAGTGAGCCATATTTTTTCCTTTATTCTGTATCCCTTTTCGTTTGTACAAGCAGAAATTCATTATGTCGAACGAAAATGTGCTGAAATTCAAGCCCTTAGGCGAAAATGGTTCAGTAAAATCGCGGCTTACAATGTTTAAAAATCACATTGTTCAGGGTGGAGCTTGTAATGGACTGTATGAATTTATTTTGGACAAATTACAGGATATGTCTTAGGGGTGCAGGAATTAAAAAGGGTGCAAACCAACGGTCTCGTACGGTCTCACACGAGATGATGTAGCAAAAGACCTGGGGTCCGTTGGGCAGCGTGAACACAGTGAAACAAGATTTCAAGCTGTATTAATTTAATGACTAGTTCTTTCCTATTTATATACATAAAAATACTGACTTAGCTTACAAAGTTTAATATTTGCCCTAGTTCAACTCCTATTTCTACGTGTGTGTCTAATTTCATAATAAACAAACTTGCAGAGTGCAGAATTGCAGGCTGTTCACCGGGTCATTCGAGCACTGATTACATTACTGCTGACGCTTTGTTAAGCGTTTTCCGTATGCAATATATGTTTGTGAAATACACGCCTAATTAAATTAAAAGGATTAAAATTTATGTTTGGTTCCTAAACACACATTGAGCATATTGTTGCTTCCGACGCCACTTTGGATGATATTTTTGTGATTGAAGTACAAGATAGGGTTCTTAAAACCAATGCTTTAATTGATGAATTCGAAAGTGTTCAAATGGAACTCGAATGTTTAGAAGAGGGGGAAGATGAATCACATAAGGTAGAGCGCAAAAATTTTGACAAGCTATTTTATTCGTCCATCGCTAAAGCGAAAACGTTAATTGATAAATTTTAAATTGCGAATAAAGGCGTAGGTCAGTCTCTTTCAGCATCTTCAAATAATGATTGTGCTTTAAATACGATAAAATTACCAACTATCTAACTCCCCTGTTTTGACGAGACATATGAGCTTTGATTGGAATTTCGTGATACGTTCCAATAGCTAATTCATGAAAATAGTAGTATAAATAATATACAAAAGCTACTTTTTGCGAAGTTTCCTAACGTCCATGGTAGTGATCCTATCCCTTGAATTTTCGGCATCAAGTTATTTAACTGCAAGGAACATTTTATGTAAAAGGTTTAATAACACACGCTTATTGGTCCATAATCACGTGAAAGCTCTATTTAATTTAGAGGTTTTGGTTAAGGAATCCGCTGACAAGATTCGAAAATTAATAGAAAACGTGTTAAAGCATTTGCGCTCTCTAAGTTTGTTAAATCAGCCCACTAAGGAATGGGACACTTTAGTTATTTATATCGTATCCTCAAAATTAAATACAGCCACAATCAGGCAGTGGGAGGAATATAAATGGAAAAATGCACTTCCTTCGTTTGAAGATCTTTTAAGATTTCTTAGAACAAGCCAAAGTTCAATTCTCGGTCGTTTGTCGGTACAAAAGAATGTTGCCTGTTTTGCAACAAAGAGCATTCGCCATGGGATTGCAAAGTCGCTTTAAAATTATGCGTTCAGGAAAGAATTGGCCAGGCAAAGAATGCCAAAGCCTGTTTAAATTCTTTAAAGCGGGGTCATTTTAATAGGTCCTGTAAGTCCAGTAAATGCAGAAAATGCGGTACTAAACACCACACTTTCCTTCACCTTGAAAGGAATTTTGTTAGGGCTGCGATTGTGGCTACAGAGCCATCCCCAGCCCCCTCAAGCGAAAGTTGAAATTTTGCCTTGTCAGCTTTAAACAAGGCTAGCGGTCAGGTGTTGTTATCTACCGTAAGCGTATTGCTTGCTGATTCTACTGGAAAACCCCATGGTATTCGAGCCCTTTTGGATAGTGGATCACAATCCAGTTTTACAACCTCGCAGCTTTGTTCCACTCTAAAATTAAAATTGGAAAATACCACACTTGCTGTTTCGGGATTAAACCATTTGACGTCTCATAGCCAGACAAAATGTACGGTTAAAATATTCGCGCAGCGTGGTTTATTTGTAGCGTAACTCATTTGTTTTGTTTTGTCCGCGATTACGGAAAATCTTCCTCCCTTTTCGTGGAGGATTCCAAGTTGCAAATACCTGCAACCATTACGCTTGCAGGTTCCGCAGTTAATGAGCCAGGTCCCATTGACCTTTTGAGAGGTGCAGATTTCTTTTGGAGTTTGATTTTAGTGGGTCAAATTAAATTAGGCGCAAATCAACCCATTTTGTAGAAAACAGCATTAGGTTGGGTTATTTAAGGGCCCGTTGGCGAAAATCAACCTACCAGAGTTGCTTGTCATTTTAGTAATGGTTTAGAAACTCAAGTAGCCAAGTTCTGGGAGATTGAGGATTTTCCAATGATTAAATAATGGTCCCAAGAGAAAATTGCAGCGGAAAACATTTTGTTAAAACCACAAGGCGAGATCAAGACGGTAGATTTATAGTATCAATTCCCTTTAAAGAATCAACCGAAAAATTAGACGAAGCAGCAGGCCAAGCGTCAGTTCTTTGCTTTAGAAATGCGTCTGCATTCTGATCCTTTATTAAAGGAAAGGTACGTTAACTCTATGTCGGAATTCCAGGAATTAGGGCACATGTCAAAAGTATTTAACATTAACGACATTAATTGCCCGTCATATTTTATGCCTCACCACGGAGTTTTGCGAGAGGACAGCGTAAGCATAAAACTGCGTGTGGTGTTTAACGGTTCCGCGTTAACGAATCCTGGCTATTCAGTTAATAATCTTGAGATGGTAGGGCCGGTGATACAGAACGATCTCCTTTCGATAATTCTGCGATTTAAGAAATATTCATTTGTTGTTTCGGCCGATATTGAGAAAATGTATAGGCAAATATTGATTGAACCTTCTCAAAGGCTACAGCGCATTCTGTAGAGATCAAATGCCGATTCACATTTAGGCGCGTACGAATCGACACTGTTACCTATGGTAGGGCGTAGGAATGTGGCGATAGGGCGTAGGGATGTGGCGACCCCACCGCCCAGAGGTCAACTACCTCTGCAATTAGCAATTCCAATAAGTAGTCCCCACTTGCCGGTCAACAGCTTCGGGTGGAAGAGCCGACAAGTGTAGGGGCACTCTATTGCCCTGGGCTGAGAAATTGGCCCCGAAGGAGGAAGAACTACCACGATAGTCAACGGCATTGGAATATAGAGGGCAAGGTGAAACCACTACATTAAAAATCCGAAGGAGTATCACTAGTATAACCAAAATGGCTACAACAAATAAATTAAATGAAGTTACCGCTTATAGTTTACGGAAGCCAAGGGCCGGCAGGGGAGGAAATTCACAACTAGACCACAGAGCCTCCCAGGTCGTTTTCCGGCGAAATCCCTGTGATACATCTAAAAATTGATAAGAGTTTGTTTAAAATCTGTACTTGGAATGTCAGAACCATGTTTGAAGGGGGAAAAATCTACAATGCCATTAAGGGGATGGAACGACTATCCATTGACATAATGGGAATCAGCGAGATGCGCTGGACGGACTCTGCTAACTTTCACATTAAACAACATCAAGTTTTTTACTCCGGGAATACCAATGGTGAACACATTGATGGAGTAGGAATGATTCTTAATCAACGAATCGCTAAACACGTTACGAATTTTGTTCCGATATCGGAAAGAGTGATGTTAATTCAACTCTTCCAATAGAAACAAATATAATTCAGGTCTATGCCCCCACCGCCGATAGTTCGGAGGAAGTGTTGGACATTTTCTATAACGATCTAACAAACACTGTCAGAAAACTCCACAAAAATAAAATAACATTGGTCATGAGCGACTTTAATGCCAAAATAGGAAAAGGCAAAAGTGGGGATAACATAGGATCCTATGGATTAGGCGAACGCAATAAACGGGGTGACAGGCTAAATATATTCGCCAGCTCGAATGTCTGGGCCACGTTGTGAGGAGCGAGCAACGTTATGGCCTACTGCAATTAATACTACAGGGCAAAGTATATGGAAAAAGAGGCCCAGGAAGAAGGACGATTTCATGGCTGCAGAACTTAAGAAAATGGTTCTCCCTCACCGCTACAGGACTTTTCCGTGCAACAGCCAATAAAGTTAAGATAGGCACCAATAGAAGAAGACTTATGGTACAGCATCAGCATCGTTTTTGGCCATACGTTGTTTATTTCAATTGGTCAACGAATGTGAAGTCGAGCTACCTGATACAGCAAAAGCTATAAAAAATGATTTCTATGTCGATGATCATATATCAGGTGGGGATTCTATAGTTCCTGTTGTTCATACATGGGAACAGGTCTCCAACGTATTGAAGCGCGGTCGCTCCCAGCTGCGCAAGTGGGTGTCAAACTCCGCAGAAATACTGAATTCTCTCGGTGCTCAGTGGCGGTGATATGCATAAGCGGGAATAATCGTTGCTTGGAGGCCTAGGCCCCAAGAGGGCCCTTTGGGGGGAGGGGGCGGTAAGCTATGTATTTGCTTATTAAATATCTCAGTATCTTTTACTTCATTAGGGTATAGATTGATAGCACTGCAACCTCAGTCCCCACTCTCAGTTATCAGTTATCAGTCGTCAGTGATCAGACAATCAGACTCCATTTAAGAGCTTCGAAAAGCTAACAAACATTTTTGAATTTTTAGAACCGAAAAACGCTTAAGAATGCAAGAAGCTGAACAGGACCGATGTGATTTTTTTTAGAAAAAGTATTCTGATGTCCCCAATAATAATCTCGCCATTCAGTTTTTGACGCTATCTCCTTACTAAAAGAGGATTTAAATGATAGCAAGAGTGTTCTAGATTTGACAAATTTATTCCTACAAAAATATACTGTTTGCGAAAGCAATTTTGGCACCTGTAACATTAGCCACAATAGAAAGATTATTTAGCAAGTTGAAAATAATAAAACATTATTAAAGAAATTCTACGAGTCAAGATAGGCTACATGACCTTGAGTTTGGTCAATTGAGCAAAAAGCATCGTCTACGATGAACATAACAATCTTGTGGAACAACTTGCTGGGGTCAGAAAGGCCAGAAATATACATTTTTTTATCAATTTTGTTTTACTGTGTTTTACAGATATTAATGATACAATAAGTAAAAAACGACTTCCGGGATTGGACCGTGTCATTATTGAGGTCGAAGAACGTTTCGCCCACTTTCGTAAGAGGCTTCATCAGGAAAAAAAAGCAAAAAGAGAACGGTAATTCAACGTGTTAACCACGCCAGAGGTGAAACTCTTTTGCAAGGAAAGGGATAGAAGAGTACGGTAACTCAACGTATCAACCATGTCAGAGGCGAAATTGACTAACGAGGTTACCGTGCTCTTCTATCCCTTCCCTTGCAAAAGAGTTTCGTATGTGTTTTACGTTGAAAGTCATCCTTTCAACGGGGGGAGGGGGGAGTATATTTATGCCTATGCATAAATTCAAATTTGGCTCCACGCCCTTGGTGGAAGAAGCGGCACTCGACTTAAGTAGTTTGTACCAAAGGGTTAAGCGCACGCTAAGCGAAAGAGCGCAAGGCAGAACACTTCCGCCCTTGCACCCGACAACACTGCAGCTTAAGTGCGAACCTGTATTTTTTGTTGTATATTTGTTTGAGGCATTAAATATATTCGAAATCATGCATTGCTTCTTATTTTCGGGTGCAACTATTAAGGGTAAGTGTTCCAGTGTTCAAGAGCAGTGAAAAGCCAGCGTAAAAACAGCTGGGCTAAAGAAGATAAAAGAGTGAAAAACTCTCGAGAGACCCTGTATTAATTACTCAGGGAAAACAGCTAATGCAAAACATTTTTTTTTGACAACTTAGGTTTACAATAACATAAAAATGTCCTAGATACATTTGTAAATAATAATGGAATGTCGCAAAATTGCATGCCGACCTGGTGTTATACACAGAGCTAGGGATATGATAAAGGATATTTTGATTTAACAGGTAGTGAACGCATGAGGGCATGTCGCATTGCTTTTGCAAAATTTTCTGGCATATTTGACAAACGTGAGTTGTGCAGTTATTAATCTAACCTGCTATTCTAAAAGACCGGCGGCGTACTGACGTGAAAACTAATTGCATTCCTGAAACTACAAGTAAAAAAATACTTGGTCATATTTGTTAATTTCTTGTAAAAAGTACGCATTACTCTTGTCGATACATGCAGTACTTAAACGCAATGATCAACCTATAAAAAAGATACAAAACCTTCAGGGAGAAGTAATCTACTTGCCTTTGATAAATACTATTACCATGTAATATATTTTAATAACTTTTTCGTTGCGGTTTGGTAGTTGTCAGGTAGACGTATATTGTACATGTAAGGAGCCCGAAATAAAAATGAAGACTCCTCATCTGTCCGCTGTAGCAAGACAAGTTACTCAAATTGAATTTTTTGTTCATAAAAAGAAAATAGAGAGATCATAGAATGTCTTTGCTTAAAAACATATGAGTCTAATGAAAAGCACAACAGTTACGTGTAATAACTGACAGTTACAGTACAAAATCTTACTTCAATGGGGCTGGTAAAACATCGGTTACCTACTACATAATAGAAAGCTAGATTGGTAGTAATTTTAAAACAAAGTAAATGACCAATCTCTATAATCACAATATTAATAAATGGGCGTCAGGTTCTATAACGTGACTTAACATATTTCGAAAACGCCACTCGAGGTCGTTTAAGAATGCAAGCATCAAGATAACAAAACAGTTTATTCAATTATAACGATTATATTTAATAGGTTAAGTAATATAGATTTCATTCAAATAGTAAATCAACTGCGTTGTGGTTAAAGTTACGTAGAAATGTGACAAATTGATAATACAAAGCGAGTTTCTAATAGTAAAATCACGACTATTAAAATGTGTTGCGACTCAGTATTAACGGTATGGCAATTATACAATGTAGTTACAGCATGTGAGAATCCTAAAATATCCAGTTACAACGAGTTGTTAAAACAAGCTAAATATTCGTGATCCTATCAGTGCAAGCATTAACATAATTAAAGATGATAAAACATTATGTTATGACTTACGACTAGTAGAAGTAAAACATATCCTTTAGTATAGACGTTTTCTCCAAAACGCTCGTTCCTGGTTGGAAGTAGACCAAAAGCTGGACATTTCACAAACCTTGAGTACTTGTAGCTGATTCGGCGTTCCTAATAAATTCATAAGGAATACAAAATAAGATATCTGGCCACACTACTCGCCAGAATCACATACGAATCAGACGACAAAGTATTACAACGTAAAAGAACGTCGAAAAAGCTCGAAAACGTTGAATAAGCTTAACAACGCTGTAGGTAAATATTTGTTATGCCATAAAACTGATTCCCCCTGTTAGTTGATATTTGGGCTTATAAATATAATTCTTAAACTTCCAATACCCATTCTAGGATGAAGGTGAGAGCAGTAATCAGACATGGATCATCCCATTCAGTACAAAAACAAAAGAGGTCACTTGCCTCTAGCAAATTTACTTGTGCCGTTTTGTTTACAACTGTTTATCAGCCACTCCCTAACCTCCCCAACAACACGTAAACAAGGAAATAAAATACTCTAAAACCTATCTAGTAGCGTCAAAATTACCTAACAATTTGTGATAGAAATAAAAATAACCCTATATATTAATTTATTAGACTTGATATATAGAAAGATTGAACTTTACTTGTCACATAGAAAGGTTTCCTAATAAAAACATCCATGAATAAAATGTATGACGATACATAACGTTCTGGTTATAACATTTGTCTTTATTCAAAGCCTGCCACAGTCTCTCATCAGTTGGAGAAATTATTTACCTAGGCCAATTTTCGATCCATGGACTCTGTATTTACAGTCTTTAAAAGGGATGTGCATGCACCATGTGGGATTCGTAGATTGAGATATCTGATGGAATAACACATCTCTACCTATATCCTGACGGTTATCTCCAAGCAAAATAGATATCATACTTGTAATAACGTGCCTTGCACTAGCAGAGTCCGGAAGATTTAAGATCATTGTTCATCGTTTCTTGATATGCAAATGTTCGTTCCGCCCTTGCGACTGCGATTTTGATGTATTCAAAAGAAAACGTAAGAAGGTAAACCGAATGATTCTTCCGATGGGCTACTACAGCATCATAACAAATAGTAAACGAAATAAACTTTATTAATATTATTATTATTAAATAATCCTGTAAAAATAGTGCTTATAACCAAATTGTTGTGAAATATGAAGTATGAAAAACGTTTTATTTGATTGCAAATTTGAAAAAAATAACCAAAAACAAAAATAAATAATTTTGTGTATCAGGAATTTTATAAATGCATGGAAAAGTTAGCGGTACGCCATTCCTAATCAGTAACGCATATTTACACTGCAACAAGCTGGTCCACGAAATCTGTCCTTTAGGGTAACTCCTCAAATACATCCAGAAGCGAAAATTCCAAACAACTATAAAAATTAAAGACAATCAAATCTATAATGAAGTACAATATGACGCAATATATTGTTACGTTTAGAACGCGTCTCTTTAAAAATTGCAGGTCAGTGCGTGCAGTTTAGGTTATTGCGGCGTCTGTAGTACAGATTTTTAATTTCGCGCGCTTGCCGTAATGTTGGATATTGGCCTTATATATACGAGAAGCGACATGAACTAGCTTTGTTTCAGAGTGTCCTTCTTTTCCGTTCGATGCTGTGACGGCGAAAAGTTTTAGCGCCTTTTAAATTGTCTAGTGGTTATCAGGCATGCAGTGTATGGTTGGTGGCATTTGCCCTCGCTGATGTTGGCGGCTTATGTACCCTGGCAATTTACTGAGATATTTTTTCTCGAGTCAATTTTGGCGGATTAAAGCGCTTGGCTGATCCACTTCTTCACGCAACCCAAAACTAATCTGGGGTAAGTCGATTGAAGCATTTCTAGTGCCGTGTTTAAGATATTCCGTGATTCTATTGTGGGCTTTTTCATTATAGCTGCAGATTTAAAGTCCTCGTTATTATCTATCCGCCTATCCAGGGCGTCGATCTTGACCGGATATGAGCTCAAAAACTCAAAAACTGGACTAATCAATGCAGAGCCGTAATCAGTGGTACATACTTGAAATTTGGGTGGAAGGTTTAATTTATTACGTAAAGTTGTGCTAAGAAGGGATATTTGAAAATTCGACCGCAAAAGAGGCAAAAAGGGGCAACATGTGTTTTTAGGAAATTTTTCAATGTCTCTTAGGCCCGATGAGATATCGACTTGGTGTTTACTAGGAAAGATTCTCAATGCTAAACCTGGAAACGCATTTCAGGATTTTTCCCTACTCAACCCTTAAAGTTGCGAATATGCATTTGGGGTGAATTATAGAACCTTTGTATCTCCTGCGTTTGTTGAGCTAGAGCATTCTTTTTAGGCATATAGATGTATTTTTAAAATATTTAAAAATGTATTTAAGAGTTTTTTTTAAATTTCACCCATGAAAGGGTAAAATGAAAAAAGGTAGAGCGTTAAAATTATTAATTTTTTCGCTGTAAGTTCATTGCAGAATGAAATGCGGTAAGAAGAATTATTCAAAATTCCACCCCTAGAAGGTTGAAAATAAGTAAACTGCATTTTCACGAATTCCTCAATATCTCTTAGACCCGATAAGACATCGACCTGGTGTTTGCTCGCAAAGGTGTCTAATACAAATGTCTAAAAACGTTTTTAAGGGTTTTGACCTAATCAACTCCTGGAGGTGCAAATTTGCATATATGATGAATTATAGAACCCAGTCTTTTTTAAATATTATATAGCACTAGAATCTGCAACATTACCTTAATTTAACCGACCTTTTATTTCTTGCCGTTTTCGAAATTCCAATGGTAAGCATCAAAATTGAATAACCCTACATATAAAATTGAATGTGTGTTAATATGTCCAAAAATCCTGGCCAAGGGGCCCAATAGAAGAAAAAATTGTAGTAATGTAGCCCTCAACACCGCCTAGGGGTGAAAAATTTTAGTATTCATATAGAAAGTTGCCGCAGTTATAAGTTTTAAGATTTAAATAAAAAACGAAATCGAAAAATCACAAAGTCATTCCCCAACTCCCTAGGTGATAAAATTTGAAGTAAGGGAGTAAGATTACGTTTATTACAGTTTATCAGTTTTGAGAGTTTAACAAAGAAAAACAAATAAACTCGAAATTTTCAAAATCATCTTCTGTCCCATTGGGATACAAAATTCACTTACGTCACATAAGGAAAATACTTCAGTGTTTGTTTATTTAAAAGAAAACGTAGTATCTAGTGCAAAAAACGGGATTATCTGCTAGTTGATGATAAATTTGGAGTGGAAGCCCATATTACTCAATACTGCTTGTGGTTATGCACCGCTGCAAGCTGGGCCCGTTATTTCTAAATTTCGCATGCTCTCGCACAGTCATCCGGTATTTTTAAAAGAAACTTATCATTGAAATCAATCGATTCTCAAAGCAGATAGTCCAAACTTCATTTAAATTATTCATATACCTTTTTAACTTCATAATTTACAAAGTTATCGTCATTTTAAATATAGTGATTTTTTCAAAAAGATTTAGTGTACCGCTTTTTTGTCTATGAGTGTATATATGAAGACCAAATATCTTTAAGATACTGTAGGCAAATATTTATATATTGTCATAACCATGCTGCAGATGGTAGAGTCATGTCATGTGGATTTCTGAAAGTTTAGTTAATCTGTGATACAGCACTTTTGGATATTAAATTCGTATCTTCTCTCAGAGAATTACTTATAAATTATATGAGTTCATTTGTTTTCCATTCATATTGCCTTTCAAATGACTTTTGATATGGTTTTCAACTTACGATTTTTAATGAAGCTCGCTGCTACTCCATGAGGTATGAAACAGTTCTTGGGCTCAACTTCAACTGATCCACAGCAATATCCTAGCTATCTGCTCCAAAATCGAAGCTGCTGACACTCGAACAGGTAAATGCCAAATTGCACCACTTTGATTATGTAGTACCACCTTAACTGGCTTTTATTTGACAAAATTAAGCTCCTCTTTTATTTAATTTATAAAAATAAAGCACAAATAAACGTGTGTAACTTTGGAAAAATTCATTGTTCTATATAGTTGAATAACAAATTTTTCTACGCAACGAGTCTAGTTGCCATCATTAGCAACTGCTTTAATTTTACTTTTATAAATAAAAAAATCTAGATTTTGAAAGAAAAATAACTAATTACATATTAAACCCCTAAATTTTACTTAAAATTAACACGGTAATCTCTATATACGGTTATAAATGTTTTTTTATTAAGCCCTATCACTTTGCAAGAACGTTTGCTAAATTGAAAAACTCTGCTTGTTGCTTTTCGTTTAAGTCCTTAATTCCAGAGCTTAAACTGCTTTATAACCTATACCTAACTTGTTACTACGGGAATGTCAACCCAAATGTGTTGCGTTAACAAGCACTACTGGTGGCATCTTTCAGATCATGCTGCACGATTGACCGATTGGCTTTTTCTAAGTCTTCTTCTATCTTCTTCTTATGTTAACTCTGCCCTTACCAGAAAGTGGTTCTATGAGCCCTCTTTACTCGTAAGCCGGGTAGGTGGCTAGCCTTGCCCCTCAAAACTGAGAAAGAGTTCCCTTATCAGAGGTAACGACTACCACAGGTGTTAGGGTGGTAACGGGCGAGCGTAAGATTCTAAAAATCTATTTATAGGTCGGGAATGAAACTCGGCCCGGCTGCCTGAAAGTCGAGCATTTTCTCAGGGAGCCATCCGCTCACATCTTCCAAGTGCGTATTCCAATCTCTGCAATGTGTTAAGTTTCTGCTTACACTTGTCATAACCTAACTTTATTATTAGCTGCTTGCTTTATTCATTTTCTATTTTTTTTTTGAGGTTGTAAAGCTGCTCGTTCAGGACTTTATTGCTTTGTGGAACTGTCCACCATGTTATGAAAACGAGCAGAACATAAAGAGCTATGCTACCGCCGTCTAATGAAAATAAATTGTATAAATTTGGACCCACTCTGGATTTAGGTTCCTAGTGTTAGCGTTATTTATTCATTACAAGGCAAATAATATAACGTTAATGCAAATGTACTATTATGGAACTAGCAAATATCAATAGGGGTGGTTGTTCCCAACTTTTAATTCGCATATCAAATCAATATTAGTTGCCGCAGCACAGAGCAATCACAATACCTATATCTGAAATTGATTTGGTTCGAAGTTTGATCTCGTATTTCAGCAACAACATGTTTACCGTTAAAGGAAATGTTAATAATTAACTCCGTGTGCTATGTCAAATACCTCCTCACGCGTTAAAAAATTCCAGGCGACTGCGAATTCGTTAGCTATCTTATAAAACACATTGTTGGCACATACCAACGTTTTTCAATGAAATTGGGAGTAAAAATTTATTGAAAGTAACCGTAGAGTTAAATGGAGATTAGTCAACTAAACCTGAATAATTAATACATACATTTCGAAATTGGACATAGAAAGACTTCGTAGCAACACCAACGAATTTGAGTTGACTCGTGTCGCTTAGTGTAAATTTTGATCACCTCCTTTAAAGATAAGCATATTGCAGCTGAAACACGATCGTAATTTGAGGTCAAAGCGATTTGAATAGATTCTTTTACTACTGTATTTCCAAATTTGGAATTCGGTTCTAAAGTGGATTCCATAAATTATGAGTGCATACTTATTCAATCTCCGTAGCCAATTATATTTTACTCAAAGAGAGTAGTACTGTGTGGTAGCGATTATGTTTCCAAATGTGTAACTGAACATAAACTTAAATCAAGAATGCTACTTGATGTGTGGTTTAAAATTTAAGGTAATATTTGTGAACGAAAGAGCAATTAACTTGGAAGAATTTCATAACTTTATACTTATTACGTATTTCCAGTTACAGTTATGTGTAGAAAATACCTTCGAGTGCAGCAAAAGTTGTTAATGGTGATCTACGAGTAGCACAGCACAATATCATCGGTCTGTAGAGGATTAAGATAATCTCTGAAACTTCTTTGTGGCGTGAATTCATAATTCATTTTCTTATATGGGTATTTCGCCACTCTGCAAATTAAAATATTAAATAACGAAAATATTAACAACGAACGTTTCGAGGGACAATCTGCCCTCGTTATCAACGAATAACAATTAAAACTAACAAGAACTTATCTTTTTTTCACTGGAAGAAAAAACGACCAACCTCCAATGAATTTTCTGACATTGACGTTTGTTGATATCTGTACCTACTTGATCTCATCTTTAAGAATCGATAGCCAACTATTGTCTAAAAATATTGAGAAAGACGACACGCATTTTTCTTCGTTAAGTAAAATGTATGCCGTTTCCTTAATTTTTCGCCTATATGACATCGACTCTTTAGACAAGATCTTTGTGTTGTCCCATTGTATTTTATGGTTTTCATCCCAAGCATGTTCTGCCAGCTTAGACTTATTGAATTGATACGTTTTCAACATATTTTTATGTTCTTTAACTCTTACTGCTAAAGGCCTGGATGTTTCACCGATATAATATTTCCCGCATTCACAGGGAATACTATATATACAATTCCTTGAATGCTGTTCTTCGTTGAACGGTTTAGTTTTTGTAAGAACTGACCGTAAAGTATTCATCGTTTTGAATACCGTCCTAACATTGAATCTATTTCCAATTCGTCTAATTTTGTCAGATATGCCTGGAATATATGGTATAGTAAGAGTATTATATTTTTGAGTGTCATTCCTTTGTATGTGTGTGGCATTGCTTCGTGTATTGAAAATGTTCCGAACAAGAGTCTCTGGATAGCCATTATCTTGTAAAACATTAATAATAAATTCTTTCTCTTTTTTGAAAATTGTATCATTAGAGCAAACAACTTTGGCTCTGTCGTAAAGACTTTTTACAACGCCTGTCTTTATGTTTTTGTGATGGTTAGAATTAAAATGTAAGTACCTATTAGTATTGGTTTTCTTACGGTATACTGATGTTTCAAAAGTATTTATTGTGCGTGTGATTAGTGTATCAAGAAAGGGTAACTGATTGTTTTGCTCTGTTTCTAATGTGAATTTGATGGAGGTTTCTTTACTGTTAATATGTTCAAGAAATTTGTCCACCTCATCTATATCATGAGGCCAAATTGCAAAAACATCATCGACATATCTCCACCAAACTACTGGTTTGTTGGTGTACGTGTAGACATGTTGTTGTTCAAAGTCTTCCATAAAAATGTTACTAACAATGGGAGATAAAGGTGAACCCATTGCCATCCCGAAATCTTGTTGGTAAAATTCATTGTTTAGTTGAAAGTATGTCGTTTTAATGCATAGTGTTAAGAGTTCCATAATGGTACCAACGTTTAATGTTGTTCGTGTATGTAATGTGTTATCGTTTTGTAGCTTATGTTTAATGATGTTGAGTGTTTTGTCTACTGGAACATTAGTGAAGAGACTAACTACATCGAAACTAACCATTAAGTGTTGTGTGTTTATGTTTGCTTCTTTAAGTTTTTCAAGGAAATGGGGCGTGTTCTTTATATACGTGTCTGTATTTCCTGATATAGGAGTCAGTATCTTAAGTAAATATTTAGCTAAACTGTGACAAGGAGAACCTATAGAACTAACTATTGGCCTAAGTGGTACATTTGGTTTGTGTATCTTTGGTAATCCATAAAAATGTGGTGGTTTACTGTAGTGCGGTGTTAGTGTACGTCTTACAAAATCTGTAAATTGTTCTCTGTGTTTGTAAAGTGTTCTGTATATTTTTGTTTCTATTGTATGTGTTGGATCTTTATTTAGTTTAGTGTATTGTCCCGCACTAATTAGTGTTAAAAGTTTTTCGTTGTATGTGGTTGTGTCAAGTACTACTGTGGCGTTGCCTTTGTCTGCAGGTAGAATTTTAATTGTGTTATCGGTTTTTAGTGTGTGTAGTGAATGTTTTTCTTGTTTGGATATATTTTGTCTGATTGTGGCGAAATACCCATATAAGAAAATGAACTGTAGAGGATTACTTTTACCAAAGTTAGACATCCGATAAACCATAAGATTTACGCTATAAGCAAGACTAGGGAGATAAGCATGCACACATAGAGGAAAAAAAAACAGAAAACTAAGTACATATTTTTAATGGAACCCAGAGGGAATATAAAATTTTATTTTATAGCTAATTTTGCTATATAAAAATTGGATTGTACCTTGAAGTCGATTAGGTACTTTAAGATTTATAAAACTAACAATAATTTTGCTCCTGGGTTACACATTTGAGGCTTTGTAATATGTCTGGGTATTATGAAGATAAACTGCTAGTAATATTCTAGTTTGCTGCGGTCGCTTACTCGTATAAGCAATCTGGAAGTAACCGACATTAATCAAATATTATTTAAATGAAATATGAAAATGTCGTGGGCGATGAGGTTAGGCAAAAAATTATTTTGTTATAAAAAGGTAACACGCTTTAATACATGTACGATAGCATTTCTATATCAAATCAATAAAAATTCACATGGAAAAACACGTATATATTTTATAAAATATTTATTAATTCCATCAAATGTATGTTCATATAACGTAGATGGAAATGTCACGGCCCCGGGTTAAAGAGAATATGTTGCGCTTTTACTATATTGATTTCTAAAGCTCTAATGCGTGTTCGATGTATGAATTGCTCTTTCAATAAAATATTTTAGGCAGCCTACAGGCAAAAGAAGTCACATTCTAGTTTCATACGTATAAGAAAAATACAATAGTATTAACTGCTAATGCAAATATAATAAACTATATCTTTTTATTTTCGAGAAATTAAAGTTCTAAAATATGTTGCTTAGAAATAAATTATTGTCCAATTATATAAAAATGTTACACAGCAGAATTCTATTGTAACAATACCCTTCGAATGCTCTACAATTGTTGCTTAGTAACAAGGCTTATTGTAGAACCTTCTGCTATGTTTTAATTTACTTTTGTATTTGTAGTATTTTATCTGTTCAGAATTTCTTATAAGACAAGAGCTTTCTCCGAGAAAAAGCTACTTCATTTATTGGCGGTTTAAATTCGACAAGAAAATTATAAAGGATAGTTAAAGACGTATGTTGAGAAATGGAGAAAATCTTATAGAACTGAAGAATTGCGCTTTCTCTGGGTAATATATTAAGTCCTGGAAAGCGGGTTTCTATATCTTTCAGTTTCCCTTGTTCTTCATCGTCTTGATCTATTCGTAACATTACGTCCGTTTTATTTTAGTTCTGGATATAAGCAATTATTACACACTTCGTATTAGCGCCCTGTAAAAACATTTGCAGACACTTACCCCCTTAACACTGCATTAAAACATTTGAATATTTGAATATTTATGCACAGATGCTTCGAGTTTTCGTTGTCAGCGCAAATTAGTGTTGGAAATAAAATTTGAATGCTGAAATATAGGGAAAGGCGCGCCAGAAAATACGCCGGGGCGAAACGAAAACGAGCAGTCGCGCACGTCGCGTAATTTCATTTGTCGTCTCTTGACGATTTACTTTGCAATGATTGCCTCTAATTGGGAGAACTGTCTCCGAACATGTAGGAGCATTTTGAGGAATTTGCAGTGCCTAGCGCTTTGTGGACTCGTTTAATCTCATTCGACTAATGACATGAAAGAGTTTCATCTAGATAGCTGTAACCACGTTCCATCCTACACCCTTATCTTTGCGTTATCTTAATGCGGTTTTGATTGAGCCATAAATATTCAAAGTGTATGTCATATCAAGTAGACACTTTGCTAAATTAGCGAAAGGCCAAACATATTCTACTATGAGCAGTTTCTTTAATCAAGCAGTTAAACTGCTATTGCTCCTTCCTACACTGTACCGTTTGAATATAGTAAGTCTAACCCAACTACATGTATAATTGTTATTATTATCATCTATTACTTACTTTATAGAATCACAAAACTGCCGTTGAGGTATTCCACTTTTGCGATCTGAATATAACAATTAGAAGATAATTAATGATAACGACAATTAAAACATTTCTATTACATCTCACGTCAACAGTGTCAACTCGTGTTACCCTCTTTTCTTAGTATATTTTGGGCCAGCCCCATTCCATTTGTTCTAAAATGGACGTTTCACCTCCCTGCTTCCGGCAAGAAGTGGTGCAACTTCTCAGTTCGTGAGGCTGTATGGAAGGCATAAATGACCATTCCGGAAAGTTTAGGCTCTCAAACTAAAATTTCAGTATGGAAATGTACCCTCTATGCTTTATCATTTGTAGGTTACCACATTTCGGACCGTTATTTCCGGTAGGTAGTTCCATCAGGCACCTGGCGCGGACTCTGCAGCTAGGATTTAATCACCACCTTTCTGCTGCTTTCGAAAGGAGCACTATACAGCTTACATTCTACGTTAGAAAGTTTGATTGTTGCTAATTATTCTACAGGTGCAATTTATGCCAGGAGCTTTACGTGCTGTAACGATTATTTCCTTAAATGATCTTTCTGGTAACTGAGTTCACCAGTTTCTAATTTTCCGTTCCTTTCACTGCAAATACTCTCTTACCAAATGTAAGTGGATCTTCATTTTAGAGTTACGCATGTGAGTAATTTTGAATAATTCTTTATTGGCTACTCATGGAGGTTGCATTCGAGCGTGTTAGATCAATTTTCCAACTTAAAACTTCTGAACAATTTTGGCTATGTACGTTTCTGTACACTTTCAAATAATTTGCGGGCATAAGACAGTAGTCTTCTGTTATCGCTGTTATTTTAGACGACAGCTGCCCAGGTGTTATTTACTTCCAGGTAATTGTCGCTATGTTGTGTCACACTTTATTTGCCGTTTTCACTTGATGGGAATTAAAAAACCAATGCTATTCGAGTCGTAACTGACGTTTTACTTTGATTCGAAATTTGCTGCGCTCGCGTTTCACTGCAAGATTGTAGAAACCGTGTTGATTCTAACACATTTGAGAGCGCGAGTGCAGCAAAGCACAGATGATTTTAGAGTGGAATACGTCTTTGTCCTGTTAACGCTAGGACGTACTATGCAAGATGAAAACAACTGGTACAACTCTTGATACATATTTTGGCAATAGCTAATTAGCTTAAATGAGGCTTGCAACAGCTACACCTACCATAACAGTTTTGTTTCATAGCAACGTCTAAACAAGTTGATGATTGAGTTACAAATACCTAGCAACTATATACATTAAGGCTGCCACATTTACAACAGACCATATTAACTTTTCCAGTTTTTTTTTCTTGCATAGTACCAAGCAATAAAGAATATTATCTCCTCTCCCTTTCGGTCGCTCGATTGGGACGCCAGTGATACCACAGGATCGGTTCGGTCGTTTTGAGGCCTATCCAACCCCTGACAACTCTGTACCTGAGCCTTGCGGTGATTACCCGTAGAACCCACGTAAACGTTTACGAATTACCGTTCGGGAGTAAACTCTCTACCAAACATATCTCTGTGTTTCTAGCTCAGCGTTTCTGTTGTGCTGCTGCAAGGCGCCATTTCTGCCGTATTGCATACTACTTCCTTCGGACATCCTCACTCACTATTGAGTTGCTTCTCGGTTCTTATTTGTGGGAGTGCGTAGCCTTCGGCAGTCTTAAGAATTAACGACATTGTGGTCTGCATTGTAAGAGGAAGCTCGTATTAGATACCTAGGTCACGAATAACTCCAAGCAAATGAACGTTGTAATTAGTAGAACTTAAAGGAGAGCACTGTGTTTGGTGTTTTTTTCGAACAGTGTGCTGATAGTAAACGCGGGGTGTTTAAACGACGTTGTATTCATGGAAGGCTAACGAAATTCATCATCGTAGAGGGCGGTTTACGATTACTCGGTTGCGCCAGGCAGAAGTGTTAAGTCATTAACAACCCAATTGCACCGTGGAGCCACAACAACGTCCCAAAGCGGAATCGGGGTGGCATCACCCCTTTTGCAGCATCCCCTATTAAGGACAACTTCTCTTAATTCAGGTACTCATCTGTATCTGCAACCTTTATTTAATTAGCAACTACTCAATGTGTGTTTTTTGTGCTGCCTTATGTAAATATTTTATATTTATATGTGGGTGACCTACTTTTAAATTTTTGTCGCCATTTACTAAGATGTGTTTATGTGCGGAGATAGTTTGAGATGGTACACTCAAAGTGTGATGTGTTGATTTGTACACGCGCGGTGTAGTATTTTGAGTCGAGCTGTCTTCTTGTTATTTACAGGGAACACTCATTATTTGATATGCTTTTGCTGGATTGTTTATCTAAGTGTTGAATTGTTTGGCACTTCCAGTAATTTGAAAGCTCAATAAAATTCATTTGTAATATTTTGAGTTTTTTCGAGTGTCAGATACGCAGTAAGAAATCGCTTCGTTCAGGAGCATTGAATTTAAAAATTGTGTTTTACCTTGCGGTGAACAATTGTTAGGAGATTGAAAAATAAGGGTTTCACTTTAGTAGCTGAAACAATTAAGTCTTCAGTTGACAAACACCTAGGTATCTTGTGCCAGGCCCAATCTGCTTCGGATCTACCGCGCTAAAGGTTGAATTTTACGGTGGCGCCTTGGCATTTCATCATAATTTTTACTATCCTAAGACATAAGGAGAGAGTAACGTAACTCACACCCTCACACGAACCAGCTCTGGATGATTAGGGCGTTACTACCGTTGCTTCCGAACGCAAAGTCTGGTGCTGTGTTATCGTAAAAGTACGCGAGCGTATGGGGCTCCAAATGCGTCGATGGTGATCGCCAAGAGGTCTTTCGTTCGTCATTTACTTATTTTTGTTGTATCTCGGCTACACCGAATGGTTATGATAGGTGTGCCATAGGAAGTCTACAACTTAGGTCCCTAAAGTGAATATACTGTATTATCCCATCAGAAGTAGTAAATCACAAAATTCAGCAGGCCGTGAAAATCATTAATGTCATTTAAGTTTCCACTTTTTACTATAATACCGAGTAAACTTTTCTTTGTGTGATTAATAAATCAAGTTTTTATTCTTTAATATTCATAAATTACTCTTGAAGTACTAGTTGTTTAGTAGTTGTATGTATATATCAATTTTGCAATCACCTTTTGAAAATCACTTTTGAAAACATAACAATGCACGATCAAGTTATTCTTGGAAACCGGTTCCATGTGTACCATCTCTTATATCGACTTTTATACGTACAGGATCTCTAGTTTAGCCTGGTCCTCACTTACGACCACAAATCGAGGTAAGTTTGAGCTAGTCTGAGTTGTCAACACTAATACGTAGGGCGATCCAGTTGTCGCCGTTTACAAAAATTTTACCCTTTGTATGATTTTTTATTCTAAATTCGTCTAATATTAATGATAACGTCTTTATTCTGAGAAATAAACAATATATTCTCTTTTTACTAAATGAAATGAATATGAAGTTTAGCTTAACAGTAGGATTGGCAGCTCCTCCAGTACTTTAACACGTAAATAATTCTATTAATATATAAGCTATGGTATTTGAATAAAATACATTTCCGACATAACTCCAGTGCTACGAGAATAAATTAGAAAGATATTAGTTAAAAATAACCATAAAAGGAAGTTATACATAAATGGTACAGCTTTTTTATTTTGATAAGATAGCAACTTATTCGTCCTGATTACTACTAAGAAAACCCCTCATTTTCTAATGTTTAATGTTCTATTTCCAATCGTCATCTCCTTAAACTCTACTTTGAAAATATAATTTAACGCATTTGCCTGAAGCTATTGCACTGAGGAAATATAGTATGAAAGGTCACTGCAGCTTTTCAAATAATACATTCAAAGCCATTTTTCCATTTGTGAATGTTATTTTAAAATGCTCCTTTTCAATTAAATAAAGATGTGCAGAATATTTCATCAACTTGATTGCAATAACATTTTTAAAGTGCTCCAGTTTATTACTAGTTCTGTTGAAGTGGTCGTCTAGACGCCCCCATAAATAATGACAACTTCGACGGTTTCTATGGAAGCTGGTTTGCTTTGCAGCCCAGAATTTGCATTAAAATAACATTGTTATATGTGCGGGTGCAAACGCCTAAACAACGAACTCTGCGATCAAAAGAATGAAATAGCCCGAGCAAAAAACGGGACGAAGCGCACCAGCAGCACACATTTATTTCAACACTCGTAGGTACTGCAGCTGCCGATGATAAAACTGAATTTCCCTTTAATTGCATTGCTAATTGTAGGCAGAACCGATTCGAATGCGGGAGCGGGACATTCGGAGACGTTTAATAACCGGGAGCTGCCACCGAGGCTTAAGGGATCGAACTACTGATTATAAATTGCCACAACAAATGATCTCTAATCCAAATCTGCAGGAATTCGCGTAATCTCCTACAGAAATTGAGAAACATCCCAGGATTATGGCGGAAGTTACGGGAGATACTGGCAAGCGGGATGTCGATACACCGAAAAGATTAATGGAAACGCAAGTCCCAATGCAGGAACACAATTGAGGTCTCTCTTAAAGAAGGGGAGCGAGGTTGTTGGAAAATTCGGTCATTAGTCTCGTAAAAATAAAACAAGAACAGGATTTACAGATATATTTGAGTTCAATAGGAAATAAAATTTATGAACACTGTAGAATATAAGATGTAAAGTTTTAGGTGTCAAATGCCGTCGAGCCTAAGCATATATCGTAAGCATATAACTTTTTTGTAAATAGGGATGTAATAAGTTTGCCCTTTCTCAAGCATAGTACGATTAAGTTTAAATTTTCGTCAACTTTCTTACCGGAGAACTATTGACTTGCAATAAATGTGGTCAATTCACAACCCTATTTCAATTCAAAGAATATAATCAAGAACGATATGCGTGCAGCATAGATTAACAGAAAGGATTCGATAACGTCAGGTATGAGGAGCAATTAATATCGAAAAGTAAACTATAGGAACATCTTCAACAAAATATTTCGTAGATGCCTTGTCATCCCTCCTATTCGGCTTACATTCAAAAGAAATGTAATAGAGGGGATTGCTATTTTCCATGGATGGTTAAAGCGAACAAACTTCCAGTATGCTGATGCTTTCATTGTGTATGAAGGGCTATGCAACTGATCTAAAGATAATCGCTACATAGATTATAATAATAGAATTTGTTACGGTATGAAAAGGACTTTACGACACCCACCCAAGGTGAGCATCGCACCACGGAATCAGTCCTGAAAACATGACACACTTGCCCTGAGATCGGTTCGAAATAGGCTAATAGGCCACGGCTGGAACGCTCAGGGAGTCGGGCGTGAGTCACACGATACGTTCTGGGCAAGCGCGCTGTGGCATAATATATACAGGGTATGTCGAAATTATGAGGGCGCCACCAAGCCTGTCGTAACCCGGCTAACCGGGCCTGGACGGTTAGACGGGAGCGAAGCATGCAAAAATACTCCGCCAATAAGATTATTCAAGAGTTGCAAGGTCAAACGACAACTTCGGGATTGCCTTAAGCAAGGATTGTGATTAGGTGTCCATCCGACCACGATTACGCAGCTGTCCCACTCACCTGCACGCTCACAGCTTCCTCGTTCCGTCGTACAATAATTCGTACATTAAAGGGGCGTCTATCTGTAACAGAACATGCACAAACCGAAACAAACAATAGTTCCCTTAACTAACCAATCATAATTATATTTCACTTCGAGTTACAATGGGGTAGCAGAATGCGTCGCCCTGTATCTAACCTTACTCTATAATTAAGGGCACCAGCTGGCACGCGCGCTCTAAGCTTAACGACAGATGTTGAACATTAGTGAACAGCAATAATAGGTACAAAGATACACATTGCCTTATGCAAGGGCAGCGACGATTTACATTAGCCTTCACGGCCTGAACTGTCTGCAGTCTGAATGAATGCACTAGCGTAGTAATGAATAGGTACAAAGATACACATTGCCTTATGCAAGGGCAGCGACGATTTACATTAGCCTTCACGGCCTGAACTGTCTGCAGTCTGAATGAATACACTAGCGTAGTAATGAATAGGTACAAAGATACACATTGCCTTATGCAAGGGCAGCGACGATTTACATTAGCCTTCACGGCCTGAACTGTCTGCAGTCTGAATGAATACACTAGCGTAGTAATGAGTAGTAATGAGTAACACTCGCGTTCACAGCGGTAATCAGGTTAAAGGCACATACCTTAATGCGTGGGCGGCGAGGGAGCCTGGTACAGCTGAGTTGCGACGAGCTGCAATCGTAGGTGGTAGGTACCTTCGGTGTTACAACGGCGAAAGGGGGTGAATGCATAACCGCCTCAATGGCGACGGGAGACGCGTCAAGACGCGTACAACGGGACGACGAAAATGATGGGGGCCTCACTCGTTCTGCTGAACCAAATCCTCGTAGGTCGAGATGAAGGGGGCACGACCCCTCACTAATAGTAGCAGGAACTGGGCTCCAAAACACCCACGTTACGCCGAAGATCACTCGACAAATTTCGAATCACCACCACCACACACAAGCGCTCTCTGCCACGGGCTCTGGGAGACTCCCCGAGGGAAGCGTCGGCAAAAGGTCACCTTCGCCGCGTCCCCCACGTGACTAAACCACAGCGAATCGCAAGGCGATGAAATGAAACCAACCAATGCGGGCCACGCTGGTATCACGCCGCCACCGCGTGCTAAATGAAACAAACCAATGCGGGCCACGCTGGTATCACGCCGCCACAGCGTGCTATTCAGAATTCAGAAAAACGCCATCAGAGGAGAGCTCCAATCGACGACAAATACTGCTTTTTAGGCTAACTATGTGCGAAATCGTGATTCTGGAATTAGGCGATGGAGCCAAATAAAGAGCTAAAAGGGCTTAGCATACGGGCGCGCTGCTCTAAGCTTAGGCGGCTATTCAAAATACCAAAATGACCTAACTAACGGCGTGAAATGCAATTAAGCATCTGAAATAGCAAAATGACTTAACACTCCCCTTACTTGAAAGAGAGTTCCCCGAAGTCTCTTATAAAACAACGAGGCATTTTGGCTGCGGCGCCACGAGAACTCAAACGGCCGGAAACGCTGATACGATAGCTGTACCCCCAAAGGAATTACGCACACCGGCCACCAGATAGGGTACGACAGGAGGGAAGAGAGAAGAGGGAGAAGAAAGACTGGATACGCCAGTGGAAATACGAAAATTGGGTAGGACCTGGCGGTTCGCTGATGGCTAGTACACACTCCCCGGACCACGGAAGACGGGCGACAAGAAAACTGGCTGTCCCAAAAGGAGTGGCGCTCCGCCGGGGGTCCACAAAACGATTCGCGTCTGGCTCCCTCGGGGAACCAAACGGGCAAAGACTAGGCAGGCTGAGGACAGTCTCGCCGATCCGGCTCGACTGCCCCTCCCAAAATAGGAGTGCCACCACAACGGTTCGCAAAACCACGTCGATAATCGACCACCAAAACGACAAGACAAACAAAATATAACCGACCAGACCCGAAACGGGTGTGGCACGCACTGCGGCGGCGGCCACGAAACGCCGACTGGACCTTAACACCGGGTCCATGACGGTCGCCTAACAGTGCGGTTTTGGAAGGTGGAAAGAAAAAGAGAACAACGGGGTTGGGTAGTTGTCGCCGGGACACGGTAGATAGTAATGACAAGGGGAAAAGAAAGGTAAAGATAGAGCATAGGGAAGGAGGGTTTGGGGTTCCAAATTGGAACCGTGAAAATATCTAATAATAAAAAAAAACGCGCGGTTAGCGCTCGTCAAAATCGGGTCAATAGAACGTCTTACTCCCATGCACACTTCCGACCAACCGTTCCAAAAGAACATGGGGGGCGGAAAAGGATAAGTCCCTCGTAACCTGTCCCGCAAGCCGCCTGAAGAGGGCATGTTGCGCGTCACGGGATCGGCGCATTGTGGGGTTCCCCCAACAAGGAAGCTCGGGGAAAGGTAGGTACTACTGAAGATACGGCTCTAGGCCGGCGGTATGGCCGTCAAGGCCTACAAAGAAAAAGGGAGGGGGGGTTAGGGAAAACGGGCGTTAGAAGGCTAAACGTCCGTGGGATTGGGTTTTAGGTCTTTCGCGTGCCAAGTGCCTTTCGGGGCACCGGTCTCGTCGGACAGCTCGTAAGTGGCAAGCGAAACTTGCCGACTGATATAAAACGGCCCTATAAATTTTGGAGCCAACTTGGCGTTAAAATATTTCGCCGCATCGGAAAGTACGTAATTTCGTCGCCAGACGGTATCGCCAACGGCGAATTGAGCCGGGCGCCTTCGCAAATCGTAAGTCGCCTTGGAGGCTTTGTACGCCACGTCTAGTCGCTTGACTATGTCTTCATATACCGACCTTAACGCGGGAGTCCGTCGTAACAAGTCTTCGCGACTCTCTACTCGTATTTGTTCCGAAACATCCACCTCCTCGGGGTTATTGGCGCGCGTCCCCTCTAACTGTATCTCTCTGCCGAAATTGGCAAAATATGGGGTCATGCCGGTGACTTCGTGTACTGCGGTACGCACTGCGCAAGCGACCTTCGACAAATATTTATCCCACTCCCGGTGGTTGTCTTTCACGTACGACGCTAGCATAGTTTTTAATACTCGATTAACGCGTTCGACGGGGTTGGCCTGCGCATGATAATGCGCGTTAAAGATGATTCGTGATTTATACGTATCGGTAAGCTGTCGGAATTCTCTACTGCGAAACTGTACGCCGTTGTCAACCAAGACGTACTGAGGTGCTCCAAAGAGCAAGAAAACATCGTTCTCAATTTTCTGAGTCACCGCGGTCGCAGTGGCGGTACGCAACGGGAAGAAAAGGGTAAATTTGGTAAAGTAGTCAGCCACGGACAGAATATATACGTAGCCTTTCTTTGAACGGGGCAACGGCCCTACAATGTCGATAGATATCATTTGCCACGGCTTATCCACCACGGGGTGACGACACATCAAGCCGGCCGGGCGTTTTTGTTCGGGTTTCTGCGCTAGGCACGTCGCGCAACGGTTAACGTAACGGGTCACATCCGCCTTAAGTTTAGGCCAATAATACTGTTGAGCGATACGACCGTAGGTCTTATAAATGCCTAAATGGCCTGCGGTAGGTTCGTCATGGTTTTTGCGGAGAATTTCGGCGCGTTGAGGCTTCGGAACCACCTCTTTCCAACTCGTGCCTTCGTCCAATTCGGGATATTTTACGTTAACATGTTTAAACAATTTCCCTCGCGATAGTTTCCACGCCGAATACTTGAATGGTCTTTCTACGACGCGTGTACACATGCGCCTATACCAACGGTCAGTTCGACTGTCGTTCGGTGCCTGAGCACCGGCTTCGGGTTCTCCAGAATCGACAACTGAGACTACATCTATTTCGGGTATAGCACGGGACAGCGCATCCGGAACGACGTGGTCTTTTCCCTTCCGGTGTTTGATCGTGAAGTCGTATTGTTGGATACGAACAGCCCAACGGGCGAGTCTCCCGGTGGGTTCCTTAAGATTATTTAGCCAGATAAGTGAATGATGGTCAGTAACGACTGTGAAGTGAGTGCCTTCTAAATATGGGCGTAACTTCTCTATGGCCCACAGGACGGCCAAACATTCGCGTTCCGTAACCGAAAAGTTACGCTCAGGTTTCGTAAGAGTCCGACTAATGTAACAGATGACTTGTTCTTGGCCATCAACGGTCTGAGTCAGCACGGCGCCGATACCAACATTGGAAGCGTCCGTCTGTACGATAAACGGGAGAGAAAAATCGGGACACGACAAAATGGGTGCCGAAACTAGGCAATTTTTGATGGTTGTAAATGCGACTTCGCATGACTCGGTCCACTCAAACTTCTGAAACTTTTTCAATAACGACGTCAGCGGAGCAATAATGGCTGAGAAACTTGGTATGAAACGCCGATACCACGATGCCATGCCGACAACTCGCCGTATCTCCGAAACGTTTCTAGGTCGCGGCAAGTTAAGAATCGCCGAAACTTTATCGGGGTCGACTAAAAGTCCTTGGGCGTTAACGACATAGCCCAGGTATCGTAATTCTGGTTGGCAAAAATGGCATTTATCACGACCCAGTGTTAAACCAGCGTCGTTTAGTCGCTGCAATACTTCGTCTAGAATCTCGACGTGCTTTTCGAAAGTCGGGGTACAAATAATCACGTCATCTAAATAGACAAAGACGTAAGGTTCCAATTCGGGACCCAACACATGGTCGACGAAACGTTGCCAAGTCGCTGGCGCGTTATGAAGCCCAAAGGGCATGCGAGTAAATTGAAACAAACCGCGCCCGGGTACTGTGAAGGCCGTTAGTTCCTTAGATTTCTCTTCCATTTCAATTTGCCAGTACGCGGATTTGATATCAAGCGACGTCATGAACCGGGCATCGCGTAAGCGATCCAAAATCGAAGACACGTAAGGTATCGGGTAGGCGTCCTTCTCGGTGACGCTATTTAATTTGCGAAAGTCAACGCAGAAACGATAGGTCCCATCTTTCTTTTTAACTAGTAAAATCGGGCTCGACCAGGCTGAACGAGAACGTTCCACCACGCCTGATTTCAGCATACTGTCCAACTCAGCATCGATATGCGCCTGCATTGCGGGAGAAACCGGGTAGTACCTTTGTTTAACCGGTGCCGCCTTAGTAGTGATTTTATGTTGAACGTACTTGGCGCAGCCGAGTTCGGGTTTAGCGGTAGTAAAATGTCGGTTTACGAGAGTGTCTAATTGGGCTCGTTGATCCGAGTTCAGGTCGAACATAGACTGCAAATTGCCGGTAGGAGTATCAATGGCCGCTACGCCGGGTTTTGAGAATTCCCACTCCCCTCGAAACACGTCTGGGACTATTCCCACTGACTTCCAAAAGTCTATCCCCAGGATCAGGGTGTGCGGAACCTCCGGAACTATCAAAACATCGATAGCTACCACTCTGTTATTTAAACGAATAGGTAAGTGCAGGGTACCTAGACTGGTCACGGTCTGTCCATTAGCCACTGAGCAAACGGGTCTCAGCTTCTTATTTATGCGCAGGCCTACAGTACGCAACACGTCCCAACCCTTAGCTCCTAAGATCGTTCGATTCGCTCCTGAGTCCAACAAAGCTAACAACTCGAAACCCATGATTTCAACAGTCACATGCGGTCGACGGTCATCAGATGACCTTTCTAATACGTAATCGAGAATGACTTTATTTTTTTTAAATTTGGTCTCGCGCTCCTCGATAAGTCCCTTCATAAATTTAGTCGAATTGCTAAACACGCGCGAGGACACTGCTCGACCGTTCAGCGTCTCGCGGGGTCGTTTCCCTGTCCCCTATCTCTTGTTCGACAACGAGGACAAGTGTTTACGGTCACTTCAGGTTTGCCGCAACGGTAACAGAATTTCTTGCCGCGGGGTCGCGGACACCTACTGGCTCTATGGCCTGGTTCGTTACAGTTCCAACACCGTATGCTTGACTTGGGTGCCGGTTCTCGATTCCTCCTCTCGGGAGTATTAACGTCACGCGTTTCGACAATATCAACTGGGCACGTTTCCGCGATAGGCGCGACCTCGACGTATGCCAAGTCTGTTTCTAAGTCAGACTTCTTTCTAGAAGGTGGCACGTAAGTTTCAATGGCATAGCGCCGTTCCTCAATCTTTCGTCCGTATAGCGCTAGCTCGTCGACCGACCGAACTTCCGTCAATCCCAACTGGGTTTGGTATAAAGGTGAAATATTATGCAACAAAATACGCAACTGTTTCTCTTCGGGAACCGCTTCGGTCAGGCGCGAAAACATTGTGCGCATGATAGCGATATAAATGCCCATACTTTCCGTAGGGCCTTGCGTGCGACGTCTAATTTCGTCCAACAACCGTTCATCATAATTCGCAGGCTGAAACTCTAGACGCAATAAATTGACTAACTGTTGCCACGTGTTAGGGGTCGCTCTATTCGCGCGATACCATAGCAATGCGTTGCCCGAAAACAAATCGATGGCCTGCATAAACAACTCTTCTTCGGTAAGGTTTCTGGCCACTCTGAGTTCGCTAACACGCTCGATGAAAGCGTTGACCGACAGACCTTTCGGGTCACCTGAGAATTGTATGTTCCATTTCGAAACAGGGGTTGCCTTAAATGAGATCGTACGCGACATCGGCGCAACAAAACTCGGAGTCGACATAGTTGCCGCCGTCGTAGTCGTAGTCGTCGTCGCGACGGTAATGGTAGGTGCGACACCGGACGTCGATGGCAGCGCTACGGCGCTTTCTTCCTCAGCCGTAGTCGCAGACGACCCTAGCTTTACTTGGTTAAGTTCGTAGGTTGAACGTATGAGTGATAATTCCGCGAACGCTTTTTGTTTGAGCGCTCGCTCTTCCTCCGTTATAGCTGAACAATTCGTCAGACGGTTCATTCCGTGATAAAATTTCGTTTCGATCGTAGCCGCTACTTCTTTAGTCGGGTTAGCTAAATATAGCTGAATCTTTTCTTCTAATTCGCCAATCAATGTTGTCACGGCCGTGAGATCCTCCTCGAACGTATACGGGTACGGCGGTCGCGTATCCATATCTGCGCGTCCCTCCTCTCTCAATACGTCGCGTAACCGGGAGCGCAACAAGGTAACCGTGCCGGAAGCATCACGGCCTCTGATTCTCAACTCGTATTCAGCCTCCGCGCGAAGCAGGCGTTCAATATGTAGCTTTAGCACCATGTTTACAACCGGGAAAGGACCGACTTGTGTAATACGTCGTATAAAAAGAAAAACGTTAGCACGTGTTTGGTAAGTCAATTACGTCAGATATCCGAACCAAATCGTAGACGGTCAAGACGGGAGAAATCGGGAAAAAGTGGTTTGTTACCTTTCACTCGCCCAATGGCTTAACGGGACTATCTGTCCATATCCTTTGCGAAGAGACCGAACATAAGCGAAAAAGAGCAAATTCCAAAACTAGGCGGTCAACGAATGGCTTAACGCGCCTACTATCAACCAACAATGGTCACAGACAGTACTGCGCCCGAAATCGAGCGACAGAAAAAGAAAAGAAAAAAAATCCGAAATGGGGTCGCGCGTTGTCACGCAACAAGGTCTCAGACGTTAAAGCGTCAGAATTAAGACACACGGATGGGCTTAACGAGACTACTCCAGTCCAATAACAGCAAAATTAAGACACACAGCGCAAAAAAAAGGAAACCCCAAAATGAGGTCGAGCGTTGTCGTGCACCAATAGGCTCCAAACGTTGGAATAGCCAAAATTAAGACGTACGACGGGTGGGCTTAACGAGACTACTACCGTCCAACAACAACAACAAACAACAAGCCCCACGCGATTGGGCCGCCAAAATTAGCCTGTTACGGTATAAAAAGGACTTTACGACACCCACCCAAGGTGAGCATCGCACCACGGAATCAGTCCTGAAAACATGACACACTTGCCCTGAGATCGGTTCGAAATAGGCTAATAGGCCACGGCTGGAACGCTCAGGGAGTCGGGCGTGAGTCACACGATACGTTCTGGGCAAGCGCGCTGTGGCATAATATATACAGGGTATGTCGAAATTATGAGGGCGCCACCAAGCCTGTCGTAACCCGGCTAACCGGGCCTGGACGGTTAGACGGGAGCGAAGCATGCAAAAATACTCCGCCAATAAGATTATTCAAGAGTTGCAAGGTCAAACAACAACTTCGGGATTGCCTTAAGCAAGGATTGTGATTAGGTGTCCATCCGACCACGACTACGCAGCTGTCCCACTCACCTGCACGCTCACAGCTTCCTCGTTCCGTCGTACAATAATTCGTACAATAAAGGGGCGTCTATCTGTAACAGAACATGCACAAACCGAAACAAACAATAGTTCCCTTAACTAACCAATCATATATTTCACTTCGAGTTACAATGGGGTAGCAGAATGCGTCGCCCTGTATCTAACCTTACTCTATAATTAAGGGCACCAGCTGGCACGCGCGCTCTAAGCTTAACGACAGATGTTGAACATTAGTGAACAGCAATAATAGGTACAAAGATACACATTGCCTTATGCAAGGGCAGCGACGATTTACATTAGCCTTCACGGCCTGAACTGTCTGCAGTCTGAATGAATACACTAGCGTAGTAATGAGTAGTAATGAGTAACACTCGCGTTCACAGCGGTAATCAGGTTAAAGGCACATACCTTAATGCGTGGGCGGCGAGGGAGCCTGGTACAGCTGAGTTGCGACGAGCTGCAATCGTAGGTGGTAGGTACCTTCGGTGTTACAACGGCGAAAGGGGGTGAATGCATAACCGCCTCAATGGCGACGGGAGACGCGTCAAGACGCGTACAACGGGACGACGAAAATGATGGGGGCCTCACTCGTTCTGCTGAACCAAATCCTCGTAGGTCGAGATGAAGGGGGCACGACCCCTCACTAATAGTAGCAGGAACTGGGCTCCAAAACACCCACGTTACGCCGAAGATCACTCGACAAATTTCGAATCACCACCACCACACACAAGCGCTCTCTGCCACGGGCTCTGGAAGACTCACCGAGGGAAGCGTCGGCAAAAGGTCACCTTCGCCGCGTCCCCCACGTGACTAAACCACAGCGAATCGCAAGGCGATGAAATGAAACCAACCAATGCGGGCCACGCTGGTATCACGCCGCCACCGCGTGCTAAATGAAACAAACCAATGCGGGCCACGCTGGTATCACGCCGCCACAGCGTGCTATTCAGAATTCAGAAAAACGCCATCAGAGGAGAGCTCCAACCGACGACAAATACTGCTTTTTAGGCTAACTATGTGCGAAATCGTGATTCTGGAATTAGGCGATGGAGCCAAATAAAGAGCTAAAAGGGCTTAGCATACGGGCGCGCTGCACTAAGCTTAGGCGGCTATTCAAAATACCAAAATGACCTAACTAACGGCGTGAAATGCAATTAAGCATCTGAAATAGCAAAATGACTTAACAACTAT